>PVJL010000645.1:253899-368229 GCA_004026885.1 Lyroderma lyra
TCCGCACTCTGCTTCCGGGGGCGTCCGCACCCTTCTCCAGCGGGTGGTTTCCGCACTCTCTGCTTCCGGGGGCGTCCGCTCTCTCTGTGGGCGGGTGGTTTCCGCACTCTCTGCTTCCGGGGGCGTCCGCACCCTTCTCCAGCGGGTGGTTTCCGCACTCTTTGCTTCCGGGGGGCGTCCGCTCTCTTTTCCGGCCGGTGGTTTCCGCACTCTCTGCTTCTGGGGGCGTCTGCTCTCTCTGTGGGCGGGTGGTTTCCGCACTCTCTGCTTCCGGGGGCGTCCGCACCCTTCTCCAGCGGGTGGTTTCCGCACTCTGCTTCCGGGGGGCGTCCGCACTCTTTTCCGGCCGGTGGTTTCCGCACTGGTTGCTTCCGGGGTGGGGCGTCCGCACTCTTTGCTTCCAGGGGAGTCCGCACCCTCTTCCGGCGGGTGGTTTCCGTACCCTCTGCTTCTGGGGGTGCGCTCTTCACTGCTCCCGCCGCTCACAACTTAGACTCCCAATGCTCGCTGTCACTTCCTTGTTCTTTTCAGTGTAAGTCGTGTTGAATTCATTGTCGCAGTCTCTACTGGGCAGCGCCCAGTAAATGGGGAAGCTGTGGACTTCAGCATCACTGGTTGGAAAGAGCATTCATTGATTAAGGAAATCAGATTTTCTCTTGGGGAATCAGAGGAGGACAGACAGCCACTTGCTCCTTAATTGTTTGTCTGTCTGAGGAGCTAATGCTGTTTTGTTGGCTCACTGGTTTTTGGGGAGCTGATGCCCCTTGGGGCTGTACATGTTTAAACTGACGCAGTCTGTAGCATGGAGGAGCAGGCTGTGCAGAGGCTAAATTTAGGAGCAGGGACAATTTGAGGATAATTTAGGAGACTTGAATGTATTTATGGAGCACTGACTTTGAATTCTTCAACATGAACTGTTCAAACAGATCCAGTGACAGCTCTCTTGGAATTTTCTTTGTCTTCTTTTTTCTCAAGGGTGTTTAATACTATCGATTAAGCATGGGCCTCTTGGTCTCTTCTATACCCACGGTGTTGTTAGCATGGTCACAGTGCATAGTAACACTCCCTCCAGTTGGACCTCATCAGTCACCCACAGTTTTCTGAATAGTCAGAGACTGACTGGCAGCGACAGACTGAAGTCACTAAGCTGTGTAGTGCCGCACTGTGACCCGGGGTGTAGGACTCAACTTCTGAAGGATGTTCAGTGACCTGCTCAGTGCAGAAGTAAAAGCAGAACGTTACAGTCTTTGAACTAAGAAAATTCTTAGTTATTTTTAAAAGTATTTCCCAGTACTTCTTATGTAAAGATACCCAATATTAAAAGGTTTAGATTCAATCATGAAGAATTCTCAGACCTGTCTGTGGTTTTGAGAAACACAAATAGTCCTCACGTCGCCCTCACGGGGCAGTGGTGTCATAGCTCCTGCCAGAGACGACTCAGTGCGGTGTCACTTTCTTGACCTCCTGAAATTTAAAAGGTTTATAAGAGGATTCTATAAGTCCACCCACACACTTGCAAGTATAAAATACTTTACCCAATTAAACCTGAGGAGTACTACTGCTAAATACATGTTCCATACTGTGGTATGTGTCATTGGGATTTCAACCAGAGAGACAGATCCAACAGAAAAGATACATACACAGCTACATACCTACATCCAATAGGTATGTATTTATTACAAGAAATTGTAGTATACGAGGTTGGACAAGAGGGGTGTTTAGATTAGAGTCACTGCGTCATCGAGAAGCTTCTATATACAGAGAAGGGCGGCTCCCTTCCGATTTTCATGTAATTTGGGAATCAGGGATTGCCTTTGAGGTTTCTAAGTTAGGGGTGTTAACTGGTATAAAGAGGGACAGGGTCTATTATTATGTGACCAAGTCACTAGAAAATGTGGATTTACAATATTTCCCAATTTGTGGGGATGTAAAAACTGGGATTTTAGCAGAGGCGGGTTTCATTTGGGGTTTAGTAGAAGGGTAACAGGTCAGAAGAAAGGACATGCTTTCTCGTAAGGCTGTCGTCTTCAAAAGCCTGGAAGTATTGTTCCTTGTTCCTTTTGCCGTTGTGACGGCACCACGGTGAGAACATTCTAGTTTTCAAGCTCTAGAAAGTCATGTCCGATCTGTGAACTCAGTTTTTCTCTCTATAACCCTCTCTCTGCCACAAAACACACCGTTTTCTTTCATTAAGTAATGAATTCAGTTTTCTATGTACGGAGGCTCTTCTCTGCTGGTGAGCATTCAGGGCCCTGGGGACACGAGAGGGAACAAAACAAACACAATCTTCACCCTCATGGAGTTTATAATTTAGTTGTGGGAAACGGACAACAGAAACTAAACACCTAAATGCTGGGAGGTGACGACTGCCATGGGGAGTACAAAGCAGGCTCCGGGGACCAGTGGGTGAGGATTGCGTGGCTGCTGTGCTGACGGGCTGCTCCGGAAAGATCTCTCTGATCAGGAGACGCTGAGCAGACACTGCAAGGGAGGGCTCTTTGCTTCAGAAGCCTTCAGAATCCCGTAAGAGAACTGCTTTTCTGAGGTACAGTCTGACAGCCGTGCACCCCTGTGCAGCCACCACTGCAATCAAGATGCAGGACACCCCCTCAATCCGATCATCCAGCCGAGCATCTGCTTCCTCCTCTATGCCGGCACACCCGCAAGCTTCATGGTTTCCTGCACCCCCAGCTTCTTTCCCTGGGTCTGCCCTGACTCTCCGTGTGATTGTGAGGAAGTCCATTGTTCCTTTGTTTGGCATCTCTTTATCTGGTTAAGTGGGGATGATACATCTTGTCAGTACCTCTCATTACTCTCACAGGGACTTTCTAAAACTCGCATCCTAAGTACTGAAACATGAGGAAACATTGAAACGGTGCTTGCATTCAAGTAAAGTTTCGGTCCTGCAGAGTCGGGTGGCCGTTGGGAGTCTGCGCGCTTGGAGGATGATGCTAATGTCAGTGAAACTGATTTTTAAAAAGGTGAACTGTGACTCTGACGGGCCGTGGTGCAGCCCAGAGGGCTCAGGCTGTGCAGGACTGGCAGCCGTGGCTACTCCGCGTCGCACTGCTGAGCAGGCCTGGGGACGAACTGATGTTTGTAGGGCCTCGCCGTCTCCATCGTTGCTTTTGGGTTGCACCATTTGAGGAAGGTTTTGGTAGGTTTGAAATAAGAAACACTGTTTGTAATTGGGGAAAGGTTTTGTTTTCACATTTAAGAAAATTATATCAACTTTTTCTAAATCAGAGTCCTGACTGTACAGAATGACCAAAGTTGTCAGTGGTTTTCTGCTTTTGCTCATAGAAAACTGGGGTGCAAGAGTTGGAATGGGGTGGGTAGCGGAGTAGTCACTTAGAGCGAGGTGTCGGAAGCGCCGCTGCCCCCGTGTTTGAAATCAACTACTTAAATGGCCGAGGGAGCAGCTCACCTTCTCTCTCTGCCTTTGTGTTTAAGAAACAGTTTTTTCCCTGCTGCTTACATTTTGGGCAAAATTTTTCCTTTGGAAACTTACATTACGGTACAGTGGTGTAGTCTCATAAAAAGACGTGCATGAGAGTAGAGAATCTGCAGTGAACACTGGTCAGTGCCTCTGCAGGGTCGGCGTGGCGCCTCCTGCTCCGGGAGCCCTGCGTCGTGTGTCTGTCTGCGTCCGGTGTCACCCCTGCGCACTGTCCTCACTAACCCTCTCTCACTTTCTCTTCCGCATTTCCTTCCCGGACGTGCTGCTGCCTTCAGTCTCACCTCAAGGTCAGTGTGATCGTCCGAAAACAAAGAGATGTGATGTGTGCTGATGTGGTCCTGAGCTCCAAGGAGCTGAAGGGCTAGAACTTACTCTAGAAACCTGGTCACGAGTGCCTAAAAGATGTCAGGGGCTTAGGTGTCCCTGGGTGGACCCCAAGATTTTTGCTTCAAAAGGCAGGGAGAGTAGTAGTCAGAAAGCAAGAATCTGACCATCCAGAACTTGATTGAGAAAGAAATGCAGATAAAAGGAGCCATGGTGGGGGAGGGATGGGGTCGGGGGGAGAATGTGTGTGTGTATGTGCGTATGTATGTGTGTAGGCATGTGTGTAGGCATGTGTGTACGCACGCATCTGTGTACGTACGTGTGCATGTGTGTATGTACGTTCGTATGTGTGCATGCATGTATATGTACGTGTGTGTGTGCGTGCGTGTCTATGTATGTACGTGTGTATATGTGCATGTGTGTGTACGTGCGTATGTGTGCATGCATGTATATGTACGTGTGTGTGCATGCGTGTGTGTCTATGCATGTACGTGTGTATATGTGCATGTGTGTATGTACGTGCGTATGTGTGCATGCATGTATATGTACGTGTGTGTATGTACGCATGTGTGTCTATGTATATACGTGCGTATATGTGCATGTGTGTACCTATGTATGTGTGTATGTATGTGCGCATGCGTGTGTATGCGCACATGTGTGTACGTGTGTATGTGTGTATGTACGTGTGTGCGCGCATGCATGTATATGTGCGTGTGTGCATGCGTGTGTGTCTATGCATGTACATGTGTATATGTGCATGTGTGTATGTACGTGCGTATGTGTGCATGCATGTATATGTACGTGTGTGTGTACGCATGTGTGTCTATGTATGTACGTGTGTATATGTGCATGCGTGTACCTATGCATGTGTGTATGTATGTGCGCATGCGTGTGTGTACACGCACATGTGTGTATGTACGTGTGTATGTGTGCATGCATGTATATGTATGTACGTGTGTGTATGTATGTACGCATGTGTATTTATGTATGTGTGTGTGCGTGTATGTGCATGCGTGTGTGTGTGTGTGTGTGTATAGTTTTAATGCAATTAACATTTTACTGGAGACATTCTGGCTGATAATAATGTGAGGCCCTGTTAGGGTGAGGTGCAGCAGGCCCGGTGGGGGAGATTGGCCACAGTATGGAATCGTGTAGGAACCTTTATGTTATTTCACAGACACAGAACTACACACATGGCTTGAAATCTTATGTGTGCTCTTGCTGAACGGTGGGACGAGTGACAGAAACAGCCACTGCCGCTGTTCTGTGCGTGTTGGGCACTACGGTGGAAGTGTCACATCTTTATCAGACGATGAATCAGTAAGAGGAGCTGGCCAGACCATCGAAAACCTTCCGCTCCAACGTCACCCACTTTGCATGGGAGCCCTGGCAGGGTCCGTTAAGGCGTGAGAGGTTCTGGCAGGGCCCGGAGCATGGCACGTGGCACGGCGAATGCCATCTGCGTTCTCTGCCGCAGCTCTTTCCCACGTACAGACACGTCGTGTGTGTTTACCGTTCCGAGAAACACCTGTTTCTTTGACTCTCATGGCTAGCGTGTGGGTTACACAGGATGGGTTATCGTTCTGGTGAGGAACTGTGATTAGCGACTGACTTCTCTGGGGTCCACCAGCTGCTAAGTGACATACTCAGACCGGGAGCCAGGTCTCGAGCAGCCTCGGGACCCTTTCTCTTCTGCGCGCTCCAGCCTGGGAGGTAGAGGATGAGCTGTGGAGCCCAGATTGCTGGAATTTTCTTAGGTGGGCTTCTCTTCTGTGGTTTTCTCATCTGTAAAGTTGGGATAATGAATCTAAAGGGTTGTTGTAAACATTCAGTGAGTTAATACAGACCGCGCTTAGAACGGCGTCTGGCACAGGTCAGCAGTCAGTACATGCAGCTGTTCTGACCTCTCCTTTGCACCCTTTTTGTGGAGTGCTGTTTGGTTCGGGTTCCTTAGAACACTGTCGGTTGTTAACCGGCCCGCGAAATAGAGCCCCAGGCAGCGCGGCGTGTGCGGAGAGCACGCAGGCCTTCGCGCGTGTGTGCAGGCGCTGACCTTTCCCTAGGTTGGAAAGGTGACGTTGAGCCTTCTTTAGAAAAGGTTCCCTCCCCCATCTCCACTCCCTGCTCGTTCTCCCTAGTGTTTACCTTGAGGACCTAGACATATCTCTGAAGAAGTCCCCTTCCTGTTGACTCTTAAAAATAAGCAGTTTGTGTGGGTTTGAAGTACGTTAAAAACAAAACAACAAACAAAAGCCCTCTTGTGCAATCACTTTGACTTAACTGATTCTCCAAGGGGCTTCTGCAGCCAGAAGTGCCCGGCCCCCCCTTCCCTCTCCGCAGAGACCCCTGCGTTACCTTGTCGGCAGGGCTGCAGGCAACTGCTGTGACACCTTCACTCCCCAGCCCCTGTGCTTTCGGGGGAACTGATGGTCCGGCCCTTGGCCACGGCGGTGTCTTCTGTCTCCTTACTCCGTCCTTTGTCTCCGTTTTCAAAACTCCTCCTGCTTATTTCCCGTTTCTTCTGTTCCACAGACCCCTCCCCCCAAACGTAAGACGTAGCCGGGTTCCCCCCATCCTTAAACAGAAACCTGAACGGTCCTTCCGAGTGTCATCTCCTCGGCTTCAGTTCACTGCCGATCTCACGGCCACCTTTTCCTCTTCCTCTTCTGTGTGTGTGCACAGGTTTTGAAAGAATCGTTTGTTCTCAGTCCTCCCCTGTCACACTTCCCACCTGTTTTCCAGACCGTGCGATTGGATTCTTCCCTCAGTGCTGGGCTAAAATTGCTTCAGCGATGTTCTAGGTGCCACTTCAGTAACCTTGTGTGTCTTGGGTCCGCTGACCTTTCCGGGCTGTTAGGTGTTACTGACGATCTCCCTTTATTCTAGAACTCTCCTTTTGTAGTTTGTGACATTGTTTTATGCTGTATCTCTTAATATTTCGTTGATATTCTTTAGTCTGTTTTGCTTTTCTTCTCTTACGCATTGCTTTTTTTGCTCTTACATATTTTTTAACTCTTGGTGTTTCTCAGGTTCTCTGAAAATTTTTCTTTCATCTTTATTATTGGTCACTTGCCTTGTTATCACCAAAGACACGATTTTATTTTGTTTTGTTTAAATTGGTATAGAACTCCTATTTCAAATAAACTTACTCCTTGCAGAAGAGATCGTAACAGTGTTTGCAATAAAACTAACAAGCACAGATACTGTATTTTAAAAGTGACTTTCCCATATTCCATTCTAAACATTTTCTCTACATATTATAGCAAAATACTATGGGTACCACTTAAATAATTCCAAGTCTGAAATTATTTGGAATTAAGTAATTCCAAATCTGAAAACAGTTCAGCTTCAGTAGAAAAATACCATGAAGGTTTCTGCCTTATGTTTGGAGAACTTTCATCTCTAAGTTAGGCTTCAAATGGACTCATATTTTTACTGGGAAGTTTTAGCATTTCGTTGCATATTTTGACTTTTGCATGGCAGGTTTTGATCTAAATATCTGTAAATAAAAGTTCTGACTCTTCTGGAAAGGTTTGAGAAGATTTTGTCCATGGAAGTCTTTAGTGTATACGTAATGCTCTGAGTTACAAGCTACGTTAATTATAATATTGTTAGCTGGTTCATTTTAGTAGTTTTTAATCTAGCTGTAAATGCCATTAAACTATACATATTTCTAAATAAGTTTATTTTCCAAAGAATACAAAATAAAAAAGGTTTTGTTTTTCCAATGGCAAAGATCGCTTGGGCAGTAATATGTAAAAAAGCCTCCCTTCATTGCCGGTTGGAATTTAGAAATATATATGTGCATGTAAAGATTTCCCACTTGTAGTTATGGTTTTGCCAAGTCCAGTTGAGTAGGTCATCAAGAGAGTGTGACTTATTATCCATGGCTTGAGATTAGACTGGGTGCTTGGGTGACTTTGTTATGCAACCGTGGGTGGCGCACTTAACCCTTCAGTGCTTATTTTAACCACCTTTTTTGTGTTAATAGTGGTGCTTACCTGGTGAAACTAAGGATTACAGAGGTGGTGAATGGTGCGTCCGTCCGTGTTTGAGGCAGAGTTCTCCAACCCTCAACACCTTTGTAACCTCTGGTCATTGTAGTCCCACCAGTGGCCCTTGCATCCCCGGTGATGATGAGCGTGTTTTGAGATTCACCAATGTATGCGAGATGTTATGATTTTGTATTTTCTTTTCAATTACAACCCAAACCACAATTTATATGCATATTGTAGGTCATCTGGGGGAACATCTTATAACTAAATATCCTGTGGTTGCATCTCCCCATTGTACGGTCATGATCTTGACCTCCTAAGGTGTTAACTGCTGGACTTGTGATGGACCAGTGAGAAAAGAACGTGGCAGACGCAGTAGGTAACATTGCTTTTATTTCAGGCAATATTTAGATGCTATTGTAGTGCACTGTATCAAGCAAACTTGTTTTTAACAATTAGATAAAGAAAGGTTTTGGGACCATTTAATCTTCTCATGACTTAAAAGTACTTGAACCATTGTAGTAATGTGTGTGTGCACTGTGACAAATATGATTTAACTGCACATGAAGTTCATGTGCATAATTTGAATTTCATTGTGGTTTTAGTTTTCCTTACATTTAATCTGCAAACTCTAGATTTAGTATTTGTATATTTTTAAGTATCACAGTTTATGAACATGGAACCTGGAAAACATTTTCCTGTACTGCAGTTCAGATGCAGACCGTAGTCATGGGGATGGACCGGTCTGCCCAGGCCATGCTGGGCAGCTCTGCCAAGAAGCTGCCCTTGAGCTGCAGCTAGAGGATGAGCACACGTGTGCTGGGCGGAGACAAGACGCCTGAGCAGGAAAAGCCAAACCGAAAGAGGAGCACCCCAAAGCACAAACGGGCCGTGCAGGGGAGTAAATGACATCTAGGAAAGCATCTGTTTCTTTTAGGCATTAGCTTAATGTCAGTTATTGCCTAAAACAGGACATACAGCCTTCGACCTGTGAGTCGAGTGTTCGTGCTAAGAAAAATAAACAGATCCTCAGGCCCCGCCCTTAGGTGCTCAGTCAGCGAGTCTGGATTTTATTATGTAAGCAGTGTGAATCCAAAAAAACCCCAAAAAGCAGAGGATGTAAACTATTCCTCATTCACCTGTCTGCCTACTGAATTTCTATAAATTAAATCATGTTTTACATAAAATCAGAGTTCTGTTGGATAAGGACCCAGAAGTAGAACGTAACTTTAGGTAATGAAAATAAATTGCCTTGTAAATTTTTAGATTTACAAGTAAAATTTTTGGGTTTTTTTCTTTTTTTTTGGTCTTTCTCTCTTCCTGTTGACCCAGCCTTTATTGTTATGAAATCAGAAACTTTAAAGTTTATTCTTTCCTCCCATTTTAGTGGAATGCTTTAGTGATTAATTGTCTGATACCCAATTGAGTTAATGATTTTCATTGTATTTTAACTCAAATTTTTGAAGAAAACCACTCATGAAGGTTTCTGATCACCAGCATTTAATTGTGTCAGAAAAACCTGTTACCATTGTCTATTTAATATATCTGCTTATTATTAACAATTTGTTAATGTCTTGATTCCCATAGTAGCCTTCAGCTATTATCTCTTTATTATGCATGTTATATAGTAAAGTATCCATGTTAAATTAGTGTGTAACCTGAGTCCTGTGAATGATTTCACAGGTGAAAAACCCTGGACGTGTACTGTGTCTGCACGTACAATTTAATGTACTGCCGTGCAGTCTGATTAAACTGTAGCATGCAGAGCATTCATCATTGGCATGGCCTTGAGGAGGGGTGAGGGGCGGGGGCGCCCATAAATGGACTCATAGCAAACTGAACGGGGGTGGGGGGTGGGGGTGGGGGAGCGTGCCAGCAGGGAGTGAAAAGCTGTGTAGTCTGCCTCACTGTCGGCCAGCGCTAGAGCATGGCCTCTCCTGGGCCTGGGGCCGGTGGCCTCTGTAGGCCTGACTCCCCTGTTTCTGTGAGGCCTCCGGGATGTAAATAGTAAAACAGGAAGTGGGGAGATCATTCAATGAGGTAGGAGTGTTGGGGGAGAAAAATCAGATTTAAAAGGGAGAAAAAATAGAGGGCGGGGCCTGAGGATCTGTTTATTTTTCTTAGCATGAACACTCGACTCACAGGTCGAAGGCTGTATGTCCTGTTTTAGACAATAATTGGCATTAAGCTAATGCCTAAAAGAAATGGATGCTTCCCGTGACGGTGTGTGATGCTCTCCTGTCATTTTTGAGAAAATGGGGAGTAGGGGGATCCAGAGTGAGCACTACAACAGCCCCCTCCCCTACTTTTTAGAAATTGAAGACAGTTGACAACAGGTTTGTTCTGTCCCAGGCCCGAAGAGCCCAGTCCTGGCCCAAGGCAGAGGTGTCGTTTGCTTCTGTGTTTCTCCTGCAGGTGTTCACTTCTCTTGACACAGTAGTTGTGGCATTGTGTCATTTCCTTGGTCGTTTTTTCCAGACTTGATAAGTGGATTTGGAGTGAATCAGCAGTGCTGGATTCTTACCTTCACCCAGTTTGGGAAAGAGGCAGCGAGTGCTGCAGCGGGACAGGTGCCCAGACCACCCTGTCGTCCGTGAGGGGGTTGCTTTCTCTGCCTTGGTGCTCCGCTGGTCTGGCGCCATCCCGGGGCCGTGTCCTCTCTGAGCTTTGGGGGATTGTGTAGCTCTTCTGGCCAGAGTAGAGCTTGCCTCTTTGCTGTGCCTTGACGTCAGGGGAGCTGATTGCTGCGTGCCCGAATTCTCCAAGGTGATTTAGTGCCGCCCCGAATGCCCCGCCCCTCCTCCCCTCCCTCATTTCCTCCCGTTGTCTCCCGCCCGGGGTTTTTGGTCCCATTAGGGCCTCGGCACAGCAGCAAACCAAGTGGCTTTTCCCTCCTGTGTCCTCACTTCCGTCCTCACCTGGCCCCGATTCCGGTCCAGCACGGTGGCCACGCCCCTTCCACACCCGTAACCTACCTGCCTCTCCTTTCATCCCCACCCTGTGAACCCCCAATCAAGGTCAAGGACGCGCAGTGCTGCTTCTGCACCCAGCAGCTCCGTGTTACTTGGGGAAGAGAAATCTCACAACTGTGCCGACTGACCCCACTTTAAATTTATGGCCACACATCTCAGACATGCTCCCAGTTATCCAGGCACTCGATGCAACTGTCTATTAAATGTGATTTCCCGTTTTCAGAGGTGATTCTGTCACACTCCCTCTCCTCCTGTCAGATCTGCACATTCCCCCCCTCACACTCAAAACTGCTGACTTCACATTGCATTGAGAGAATGAAGTAATTAGATGTCACCCACTGTCCGCCCGCCGTTCAGCCTGCCCGTTTCTGTGCCTTTGTGCCTCCTGCTTTGCCTGCTGGCAGTAGTGCTGCCATTTTTCGGGAGCTCAACGACTTTCCCTTAATCCCACTGTAGTTCCCAGCTTAAGGGTGCCTCTCCCTCAGTTATGCTTCTCTCCCCCTTATTCTCTCCTGGTTCACCATCACCAGCGTGCCTTAAACGCCCCACCCTCCGTCTTCAGAAGCTCCCCTGGACGTGCCCCCCTCCAGCTGGCTCTGCACTGCCCCGCCTTCCCTCAAGGTCATCACATCGGGCTCCTGTTTCCATGTTCTTACAGCCACGTTTATCACGCCTGGCACTGCTTTCGTCAGTAACACACACACGTACAGGGACAGTCTGCGGCCCCTTCTCTGTCACCGTCGACCTCCTTTCCGCACCCTCCCACACGCCCCTCCCTGGGAACACTGTGTCCATTTGTGTCTGTGACAGCGGGTGCTTCGGACGCCCCCTCTTCATGTGCCGGTCTCTCTGCGGCCATTGCCCCGGGTCCCCGCAGGGCTCCGTGGTCGGCCCCTTCTGTCCAGACACACCTTCTCCGGAGACGTCTTCAAGTCTCATGATGTCCACTGTCACCCACGTATTGATGGCTCCCAAGTTAATGAATTTAACACGGACACAGGACCTCTAGAATACTGTACCCATTACCCACCTGATGTCTTTAATTAGACTTCACACTTAACTTTGCCTGGAACAGACCTCTGGGTTTCCCGTCCTTTTCCATACTTCTTCCCTGATGTTCCCCAGTTCGGTAACTGGGGAATAACCCACCAACTAATTCTTGGTTCTTCTCTCCTCCCACTTTCTACCCTGACTCTGTCCCCAAGTCCATCACACCTCACACCGGCTCTGAAACTCCTCTCCACCCCTCGCTCTGGGCCACACCTCTCGCCCGCGCTCCCACAGCAGCTTTTGCACTGGTGCTGCCATTTCCCTCCCTGCCCCACTCCTGGTCACTTCTCAGTAACCAGTGGCTAGTTACTCAGCTGGACCAAATGCTTAAATCAGCTGTAAATCAGATCACATCCTGGACTGGCTGTAAGCGAAGTGGAAGACATTTCATGTTTCATAGAGTCTAAAGTCTCAGAACATTTATTTCTGAATACGTGCATTCAGGCGACACTCCCCATGTTTATCCCTAACACATTTCGGTGCTGCTGCCGTTGTGTCCTTTGCCCACGAAACAGTATTGAAAAGGGCATCGGTGAGGCCAGAAGGGTGTATTCACCCACCTGCTGCAGCTGGTTCGTGATTTCAGGACTGTGCCTGCGTCCCTGCTCGCCCGCACACCAGCACAGACTGCGAGAAGGCGGGGAGGAGAGGTGACAGAAGGGGCCCTCTCACGTTCCCTGTGCTTTTCTTGGCTGCCTGACTTGAGAAAATCATTTGATTTTCATATTTAATTACCCTTTAGTCTGTGGAGTAAAGTGTAAGAGTAATAGGCACAAAACTCAGTTAAGGAAAGGAAATTGAAAACGGAAAAATTAAAGAACAACAATATATTTAAATAAATAAAGGGGGCCCCGATATGCCACCACTGGGCCGCCCTCCAGCTAGTCTGGTTCAGACGAAGGCTCCATGTTGAGGTACAAATCCTATCTCACTTAAAAAAAAAAAAACTAAAAAGTTTTAAAAAATGTTTTATGTCTATTCTAGAAACTTCAGACACTACAGAATGTCATGAAGAGAAGAACTGAAGGGCCCTAACTTGCTCAGGGTTTTCAGCTCTCGTGGTTCCCCTCGGGTAGGCACGTGCACGCACAGGGGCGAGGGCCGTCGGAGGAGACCCAGCCGTAAGCGCCTCTCCTCCGCGTGAGGTGGCTGGGGGCTTTCCCAGGCGGCCCTCGTGCGTGCTTAGGACAGGGCCCTCTATTACTCTTGATATTCTGTATTTTTTTACTTAGTACTTTATTACGTCTTTTTGAAGTTGATGGAGGTAAGCATTAAAATCATACTCCCAATAGCGTGAAGATCAAAATAAACAGTTTTAAAACACACACACACAGAGTGGGGTCATGGTTGGGACAGGAAAGGGACGGTGGCTTTTAAATTCTCTTTCCTGAAACTGAAAACACCCTGATCTAGTTCTATGAATTGAGGGTAAAGTTAGGATAAAAAAACCCACCCACTCTCAGATATAATTATGATTTTTAAAAAAACCCTACCGAAGAATGAAGTTGGCTTTGAGTGGATCAGAAGTTTAGCCTATAATATCTGCCTTTTCCCAAAAAATAGCTGTGTGGTTTTAATTTGGTCCCTTACTCTGCGTCACACTGCTCCACACACCCAGGCTCTGCCACAGGCGTTAGCAGGCGCCAGCACCATCTGGAATAACCCACAGATGCAGGTGGAAAGAATTTACATACCAGTAAAACTTTTCTCTTTTAAAACAGAGAGCAAAATCTTTGCATGTAATAAACCATTGTTCTGAGGGATTTAATTTTGAAAAAAACCCAGATTGATTCATGAAAATAAAATGTCTTTTCTAATGCAAGGATCCCAGTCTGTTTTTTCCTTTGGTTGCTATGGTTGATATCAGCTTAATAAAAATAGAAATATGAGCACAGAACATTATGCAGTGAGGAGAATCAAATATAGACATTAGCTCCATTTTAATTTCTTCTAGTGGTAACTGGTTTTATTATGTTCTCTGTGGCTGAAACTCTGTGTAGATGTATTCAAGGTGGCAGAAAGTAAAGATCTGAAATGTGACTTTTGAGCAGTGCCCTTGCATCAGAGAACGGCTCTTTTTATCTTACCATCTATGTCATTAATTTGCTGTTTGATTTTGAATAATTTGTCATATGCTGCAGAAATATTTAAAAATGATGAGGAAAATTCTTTTCTTGCCAATAGGTAGAATCATATCCAGATTCCCCAAAAGAGAATGTGTGTTTTCAAAACTTTATAAAACGAAGTTTTGTTTTTTGACAGTGTTATTAATTGTATTATTCTCTGGGAAACTTTGGTCACACAAAACAATAAAAATGCCAGATTTTGCCATTAATTTTATAAATGTGTGATTGAGCTGAAAGGAAGTAAAGAAATGTATAGAGGTAAGTGTCACGCAGACTGTACGATGTGGTCTATCTCATGATGCAGTCGCTGTGACATTAGGACGTACCAAAAGCCCGTCAGGAGCTCCAGCACTCCCTGGTCCCCGTGGCAGGTGAGGAGCACAGCTTCCACGTAACCGTGACTCGTGGTGACATGTGGAAGTCGTTTCCTTTAGAGTTAGGAGAAAGACAAGATCCCCTACTCGTGTTCATCATGGTTCTGGAACTTCTAGCAAGTTCAGTAAGACAAGGGAAAAAAGGGTGTAAAGATTTTTTAAAAATCATTATGTATCATATGGCCGTCTACATAGAAAACCCTAAAGAATCCGCAGAACAATGATGAGAGTTAGCAGGCACGTTGAGCAGCTGTGCCAGCTGTCTGTAACCCACGCACAGGGATCACATGCCTGCCGGCAGGGAAGCCTTAGACCTTTTCCCCCAGAAGCATCCCTGACGGAGTGCTTTCAGGCCGAGTTCCTGCGTGCACAGAACCGTTTCAGGCCCTCGCACACCTTTGTTTTGCTCTGTGATTGCACCGTGCTTCATCAAGGGAACAGGCTGAAGTGCGTGTCCCCAAAACACCACCGCTGACAGTGCTGCTTCGGGGGGGGAAAGCATGTGGAGTGTCAGAAACTGTGCAGCAGGAACGCTCGGTTGGCTCTCAGGCCGGGGCTGGGTGGCCGTGGGCTAAGTCTGCGAATCAGCAGTTTCAGGCCTGTGTGTGAACAGCGCGATCTGTCTCCCCTTCTCAACAACAGACAAGTGAAAGACCAGAACAAGAAGGTCGCAAACCTGAAGCACAAGGAGCAGGTGGAGAAGAAGAAGAGCGCGCAGATGCTGGAGGAGGCGCGGCGGAGGGAGGACACGCTCAGCGACAGCTCCGCGCAGCTGCAGGTCAGAGCGCTGGGCCCCGAGGGTGGGCGCCGCCCCCAGGCCACGTGCATGCTCCTCTGCCTTCACCGCGTGCCCCTCCTGCTCGCTCTCACCCTGCTGCCGCCTTCCTCCCGGACCTGCTACTTGGCGGTACAGGGGTGGCTTTACGCAGGAAAGGCAGGTCGTCCCCCGCGGCTTTGTGAGGACGCCCCAGCTCAGGGGACGGCCTGTCTCCTTCGGGCTGACCAGCTTCGTCGGTAAGTGCCACAGCAGCTTCCCGCGTGGGCCCCGCCGAGCCCTAGGGTGGTCATTGTCACGTCCGCTGTCTTCGTCGGAGTGCGCTGCTCATCTCGGTTTGTGTCCTGTTTTAATGTCTTCGTCCGTTCTTCCTCTCCCCACCTTTCCTTTCTATTTTCCCTCCGTTTATTTCCTTCCTGCGGGACGTGTCAGCTCTACATCTTGGCTTCAGTGGAGCAAGTAAGTTAGTGAAACCAGGCCCAACAGCAGTATAGCAGGGACCACAGGGGAAGCGCCCAGTCCTCGGGGACAGGCCCTGAGCTTCATGGTTCCAGCCTTCACAGCGACCGGGGAGGGGGGGCTGGGGGGGGCAGACGGTTTTGCGCCCAATTTCCAGAGGAGGGGTGGGCCCAGTGGGCCCAGATTGCTTTCCTGCGTGCACATAGCTGTCTACGTGGGCCGCCGTGATTCCGCCTCTTGGAAGGTTTAGGTGCCAGAGAAGCAGACCACAAACCTGCTAGAACCTTTTGAGACTTGTGCGGGGACTGGGAAGCCACTGCCCGATGATTGTGCCCCACCGCAGCTCCTAGTTGGCCCTGACAGTGTTTATGCCACAGCCACGTCGTCACAGTGTTTACAGCCACGTCGTCACAGTGTTTGCTGAGGGGTCAGTGTCTGCTGTGTCGAAGCCATGTCTGGGCTCCCACATACTCAATTCAGACCCGAAAGCACGAACGACTTCCTCCTTCATTCCTTTTCCCATAACTTCCACTGATGACGGGAGACACACGCCTCATAGCCACGGGGTGGACTCCCCCCCGACGCACCCCCGTGGGAAAGGGGAGACACACGCCTCATGGCCACGGGGTGGACTCCCCCCCGACGCACCCCCGTGGGAAAGGGGGCGCAGCAGGTCCCCTCACACTTGTCAGCTGCGGACACTGTCCGTTCTCTCTTCTCCCACCCTGTTTTCAGTGCCCCGTCCGATAGGGGCGAAGTGGGTGCTGTTAGTTTTAATTTACCTTCCTCTGATGACCAGTGAGGCTGGTCTTTATATCGTATTTCAGCTTCATTTGTTTAGTAAGGAAATCGGATCTGTCTCTCTTCCGTGGTGGCTTTTTCCCCATGAATTTTTGCTCAGTTTTTCCCCATTTTGAGAACATACAAATATTTACCTATAAATCTTTTTAAATTGTTCTAGGCTTTCATTTTCTACCTTTACGCTTTAATTTAAATTATTTTAAGGGTATTTTGTGTGGTGACGGTCGTAGTTTTTATCATTGTAACAATTTCAGTAGACTACTTACGGGAAATTCTTTCATGGCTTATCAGTTTGAATTGGCATCTTCATACATTTTATGAAATTGCTTAATAATTAGGCCATTTCTAGTATTTCAACTTAACCTCCTCGAACTAGGATCACATTTTTTAATTATAGAAAATGTTTATTTTATGATAGGATCAGCCTTCCTTATGTTACCCCTCCATAAGCGTTTCATTTGTTTTGCCCCCCCCCGCCCCCCACCAGTCTGTCTGTCTAAGTGGAAGGGCGCCTTTTTCATCATCTGTCGGTCGTCGTGGTGACACCAAGAGTGGGCTCATATGGACGCTCTTACTTCCTCCTCATAATCCAGGAGATAAGCCAATCAAATTACTCGTCTGACGTGTGCGTATGGAATCTTTATGAAGCGATATATAGTATTTTCTCTACGTTGCATGCAGGGGGAGCCGATTTGCAGTGGGTGAAGGACTTTTCCGGGGGTCTCAGCAGGTGGTAGACATTCAGGAAACATGGTAACCGATGGCTGAATGCCGGGTACACGTGATGGGACTCATTCCGGTGAGGAGGCACCCGGCTGCGCGTGGGACACGGGTCCGACCCCCGTGCTTCTGCCGCGAACCCCACTGCCTTCGCCTTTCCTGCCTTGTTGCAAGCGCCAGCCCCGGGGAGCGAGCGTCCCGGCTCCTGCGCCGCGGCCTCTGAAAGCAGCGAGCGACTCCCGGGGAAAGGGCTCATGGAGGGGCCCACAAGAGGGTGGACGGGTAGCAAAGTGGTCGCCTGGGGGTTTCTCGCTTTAACAGTCCTTACTCCTGAGCTTTTGGAGGGTTTTAAACTTCTGGATCTTCATTTGGGTCCATCTCTTCATGCTTTCGTGAAGTAGAAGTAAGGGAAGGAACTATTTTAGCCTTTTAGCGTTCCCACTCCGGGCACCGTAATAATGCTGAGATTGAAGTTCGTGCATTCTCCCTCACGTTAAGAAGAAATACTGTTTTGAACTGTGATGAGTAATGGATATTCAATCTTCATCTCACGCCTCCTTGGCTTCCAAAGGTTAATTCTACTTAGCACGATAACAGACACACAGTGAGCCTTCTTTTGTTGTGAAGATTGAAGCTTGATTTAAGCTGGAAGGTGCCTTCTCACTTTTTGTAACTCGGTGACGGTGACGGCCAGTTACGGGACAAGTTTGTCCAGGTTCATCGCAGCCTCCCTCTTCCTGCTGGGAGTTGGTTTGCCACGGGGGTCCTACAGCTTGTTTATTTACCTTTTCTTTATTTTGTTTTTTTTTATTGCTAAACTTACTGGGTGACACTGGTTAGTATAAATGACACAGGTTCCAGCGCAGTTCTACAGCACATCATCCACGAGCTGGGTTACGTGTTCATCGCCCAGAGTCAGCTCTCTGGCCATCGCCGTGTACTTGAGACCCTGTCCCTTCTCTCCCACCCCCTCCCCGCTTTCCCTCAGGTAACTCCTGTTATGAAAAATAAAATACATTTTTGGGGGTGCATAAAACACACACAGTGTAATGAGCACGTGTGACGTGACCCTGTCCAGCAGAAACCGTGTGTTTACTCCCAGTCAGCACCCCCCCCCCCCGGCCTTCGGAGGGGGTCATTGTGTGTGCGGCTGCTCCGGGGCCTGTGTTACACATTGAATTAAAGGTGTGGGATGGTTTTGCGTGTTTTGTTCTCTATAAACGGAATCCCTGTGTGTGTGGTTCGGTGACTTCATGTCTTCAGCGTCGTTCGCGGGACCCATCCACGATAGTTGTGCGTAGCGCTTGCACCTTTATCGTCCTCGCTGTGCTGTGACTTTTTTAAAAATGCAGAATTCCATACTGTGTTTTGAAAGTGTTCTGAAAAGATAACTTTCATCTCCTCCCAGTTTTTCATTTTTTTGAATACTCATTTTTGGCAGAAAGTGACTTTGGAGACAAATTGCTTTCTTCTTGGCTCAACACATTAGAAGTACTCTGAAGAGGTAAGACACATTCTTCACGTATGAGATGGAGATGACAGCCCCAGTGGGGGGCCAGGCTCCTGGAGACCTGCACACTGCCTGCGAGTGTGCTGGCCCGAGTTACGCGTGCCCTCTGCTAGGGTCCCACATTGCCACTCAGCTGCATCTCGGTGTACCTTTGTGTTTTGGACAGTTACTACTACGAGCTGTAATAACTAGTCTCATCGTCTTTGGTTTTAGAAGCCCCTTTATACTCTTAAGAACTATTAGCGTCTCCACAGTGATTTTTGGTGTGGGTTATAATGATCACATACATACGCAGCCGTCCAACTTGTACATGTAAATGAAGACCCATCTCCAGCAGGGTAGTATCCACATACATGAGACGTGTGCAGCGGTGGGGGTAACATTGGAGACAGCCATAGGTGTGAGAGCGCGTGACCCCACTGTGGTGCACCCACACACTGGAGACTGGCAGCTTTTAAAAATAATGGGGAAGATCTCTAATGAACTGATAGGGAGTGATTTCTGGGACATTCTGTCCAGTGTAAAGAAAAATCATATGCTACTCCTGGTATAAAAAGTGCAGATACAACTGATGTTTTCTTCAAAGGAAAACAAGAAGGATGGACCAGAAACCGAAGAGACCAGTTAACTGTGGGGGTGGTTAGGAGCAGAGTAGAGAGAACAGAGACCAGGACCAGGGGAGGGGCCTCCAGGAGAAACAGTCACTGCTCTTAGCCCACCTCCTCGTGAGCCTCTGGCCCTCAGGACCTCGGTCCCTTTCACACACGCTTCACAAACTCTAAGAACGAAACAAGCAAAGCCAGTCAAGCTGTGGGGACGGCAGGATGCCTAGCAAGGAACACGAACACTAACAGACGGACCTGTTCTGTAAATGAGCCGCATGGCCGTCCTCGCAAGAGTGGGCAAGAGGGAGACTCACCTAAGCAGCTTGGGAAGACGCTTTCCTGACTGAATGCTGCAAAGACGGAATGTGCTCTAGTAGTAAGTGTGTTTTCACAGAGGGTAGCTCAGGCACTCTGAAACCGCATTATACGTGTACTAGAATTCAACAAGTAACTTCATCATAGGCGGTGAGGGCTGAGGTTTTTATTGTTTGGGAAGGGAGTTGCAGACAAGCAAAGTGGGGGGGCTTAAGTGAACCCTGAGTTATTGGACTGGAATCAGAGATATTAGTATGAGCTCGTGCATTTAATATACACACAGATTGATGCATGGAGACATTGGTGTGTATACGTGCGTGTATTTCCTGTCCATCAGGAAGGCTTAGAAGCAATCAGCATGCCTGACACACAGATTTTGGTTTGTGTATACGTTTCTCCAAGAAAATGAAGCAAAGTCTCTTCGGGAAATGGTTGATTCTGGGGCTGGGGCAGGGAAAATACACAGCGATCCTGGACACCACTGTGGTTTCAATAAATAGGAACTTGCATGCTCAGCAGAAGGGTCTCTCACAAGACCTTCGGACCTTCCAGTGTCTTAGGTATGTACTTGACTGTTGGAGGACTTGATCGTGCAGCGGTTATTCACAGTGTTTCCAACATGGCCTCTGCATACTCACATTTCAGCTCTTGTACAATCCCAGTTGGCATTCACAAATAAAGGACGTGACTGATACGAGCCGTGAGGCCCATGTGTGTGATGACATGTTTTTCTGTTGCCCTGCCTCTTCTGTTGATATTCTCTGTTTTGTTTTTCCACGTTTTCTGTTTCTGTTACTCAAGACTTTAGCTCCTTCTGGTTAAATTCAGTTCTGAGTTTTCATTAACATTTTCTGGAAGTCATATTTTATATCAGACTTCAGAATAAACCTTACGCATCTTCAGTAAGCAGTCACTGAGTGCCTGCTATGGGACTGTTATGTGACAAGTCCTGTGAGGGTGGAGATCAGTAAGAAATGGCTCTTTCCTCTCTGAGCACTAGATGAGCCAGTGGTGCCCTTCTGCATGTGGGTACGTCAGAGGCGTGTTGCGGATCAGCGCAGAGTCACTGCCTCGTTAGATGGACCCACTCGTTGGCGTTACACGGGAGCGCGAGCTCAGCGATCCGGGGGTCTGCAAAGCTCTCTGCTAGAAAAGCCTGCTCGTCTTTTCAGATTCAGATCAATGCTCCCTCCTTTTTGAAGTCTCCCTGGACCCTCGCAGTTGGAATTAATCACACCCTCTGTTGTCATTCCACTGGACTTTACTTGTGCTTTGATTTCAGGCCTCATTTTATCTTACTTTATATTAAATGCTAATGATTTTGTGTGTCATTTCCCCTATGTACTTGAGTTTGGGAACCATGTCTCGGTACTTTGTACATAGTTGGCTCTCTATAAAAATGTTTATGGGAGTGGGGCATCAAGAGGGGAGACTCCTGAAACCTCTCCTAGAAACTACAACAGATAAAAAAACAAAAATGCAACCAGAGAATCCCTAAGTGGCGCAGAGCCTGAGCTGAGAAAACAACTCATCACAAGGAAACACTTACAGGTCAGAGAGGGGGAGGCGAGCAGGAGAGTGGAAGAGAGGACAGATGGGGTGTGGTTCGAGGAAGGAGGCCGCAGAAGCTGGGGTGCGCTGGGCACCTGGGAGCACTGGCGGGACCACAGCACGACCCGGGCAGCTGGGAAGCAGAGAAGTGACGAGGGCGGAGTCCCGGGTGGCTGAAGTGGGAGCAGCCCTGCGTGACCCAGGCGCTGAACCTACGGCCTTAGGACAGTTAGGGCCCAAGTAGAGGTGCTTTACATGGTACCTTAACCAGCCCTGGGCAGACGAGGGCTGCAGGCAGAGTGCACCCGTGGGTACAAGTGCAGACCTGGAGGAGTTCAGAGCAGTGCTGACCCAGCCACAGAGCTGCAAGCCAGGGGCCGTAGAAATGCTGACCAGGAAAGATCACAGTCCCGGATGGGCTCAGCTCAGGATGAGGGAGAAGCACAGACACAAAGGTGCGCGTCCACAGTGGCCCTTTCTGCTCTTGGCTGGCCGACAAGGTTGCATTGCAGCTGAAACCAGTGCCCAGGACAGTGAGCAATCTCGGGTCAAGCAGCAGTCCCAGCCAGCACTGCCCACACAGGCAAAACAGATGGACGCAAAACTTGGTGGCTTCCCCCGATTATCTCCCAAAGCTCACCTCCCCAACTCCACCTAGAGCCTACAGTCAGCCACGAAAAGAGAAATGGCCATTACGGCTATTACGTGGTGCCCTACAAAAGGCCACACCTGTTCTTTTCCCAACACACCCCGCCCCACCCCTTCCAGCCGACAAAGAAATAATCCTCCAGGCAGCCCAGGAAAGCCCATCAGGCTATCAGATTTCTTAGCAGGAACTTTACAAGCCAGGAGGGAGTGGAATCAAATATTTAAAATACTGAAAGAAAGAAATTACCAGCCAAGAATAATATATCCAGCAAAGTTATCCTTTAGATAGGAAAGAGGACTAAAGACCTTTTCAGACATATAGAAGCTGAGGAAATTCTCCAACACAAAGCCAACATTTCAGGAAATACTGAAGCAGGCTATTCTATCTGAAACAAAAACTCAAAATAAATGGGGAAAAGTTGGCACAACAAAAAGATAAAAGGAGAGGAAGTAAAGGTTTAAATTTCCAGAACAAAATGGAGATAAGCATGCTTAAGAAAAGGAGTCACTACATATGTGAAACATCCTTTTTCATAAACCTCATGGCAACTACTCAAACATACAACAAAAACTCAAAACCAAGACATAACCAAAAAAAAAGAAAGAAAAAAAAAATCATAGAACACCATCAAACTAAAAAAATTGACAGAAAAAAGCAAAGGAAAAATCAAGACACCAAGCTACCAAAAATCAGAAGTTAAAATGGCTATAGGAAATCCTCACATATCAATCATCACCATAAATGTAAATGGACTGAACCCACCAATAAAAAGGCACAGAGTAGTGGACTGGATTAAAAAACAAAACCCATCCAATATGCTGTCTCCAGGAGACACACTGTAGCCATAAGGACAAACGACAAACACAGACTCAGAAGGACAGGATGGAAAAGAATACTCCAAGCAAATGGCATCCAGAGAAAAGCAGGAGTAGCCATTCCTCTATCTGATGAAACAGACTTCAGGATAAAAAAGATAATGAGAGACAAAGATGGACATTTCATAATGATAAAGGGGACACTACAACAAGAAAACATAACATTTATTAATATATGTGCCCCCAACCAGGAAGCACCAAAATTTACAAATCAACTACTACCAGATCTAAAAGGAGAAACTGACAAAAACACAGTTATAGTAGGGGACCTAGACACCCCTTTGACAGCCGTGGACAGATCACCCAAACAGAAAATAAATAAGGAAATACCAGTTTTAAACAATATATTATAGCAAATTAGACATAATTGACATTTGCAGGACATTTCATCCGACAACAAAAGATTATACATTCTTTTCTAATGCATATGGAACATTCTCAAGGATAGCCCATATGGTGGGACACAAAATTAGCCTCAGCAAATTTAAGAAGATTGAAATCATACCAAGTATATTCTGAAACCACAAAGCTTTGAAATTAAGAGATCAACTGCAAAAAGAAGGCAGAAAAAGACACATATATGTGGAGACTAATCAACATACTATAAAAAAAAGACTGCATCAAAGAAGAAATAAAAAATAGATTTAAAAATACATAGAAACTAATAACAATGAAAATACAACGTACCAAAATTATTGGGATGCAGCGAAAGCTGTAATAAGAGGGAAATGTATATCATTAACAGGCCTATGTCAAGGAATAAGAACTATCTCAGGTAACCAACCTCACATCTCATCTCAAAGAACGAGAGAGAGAAGAACAAAAAAAGCCCAAAGTCAGCAGAAGGAAGGAAATAATAAAAATTAGAGCAGAACTAAATGAAATAGAGAACAGAAGAACAATAGAAAAAAAATTAATGCAACTAAGAACTGGTATTTGAAAAAAGATCAATAAAATTGACAACACCCTGGATAGACTCACCAAGGGACAAAAAGAAAAGACACAAATAACCAAAATTAGAAATGAAAGGTGAGGAATTATGACTGATACCACAGAAATAACAAGGATTATACAAAAATATTATGAAGAACTACATGCCACCAAATTTAACAATCTCAAAGAAATGGACAAGTTTCTAGAAACATATAGTCTACCTAGACTGAACCAAGAAGAACTGGATGATTTAAATAGACCCAGTCAACAGTAAGGAAATTGAAACAATTATCCGAAACCTTCCCAAAGGCAAAAGCCCAGGACTTAGACAGCCTCACCGACAAGTTTTATCAAGCATTCAAAGAGGAATTAATGCCTGTCCTCCTCAAACTCTTCCAAAATATTGAAGAAGAGGCAATGCTTCCCAAGTCATTCTGCGAGGCCAGTATTACCCTAATAAAACCTGGTAAGGACAACACATGCAAAGAAAACTACAGACCAACATCTCTGATGAACACAGATGCAAAAATCTTAAACGAAGTGCTAACAAGTAGAATACAACAGTGCATTAAAAATATTATACCCCACAATCAGGTGGGATTCATCCCAGGGGCACAAGGATGGTTCAATATATGCAGATCAATCAATGTGATACACCACATAAACAAAAGGTAAAAATCATATGATTTTTATCTGTTGATGCAGAAAAAACCAAGATCTACATGATTCCACTCGCATGTGGAACATAAAATCGAAAGCAACCAAGAAACAGAACTCATGGACACAGTCAATAATTTTGTGGTTACCTGAGGGTGAGCGGGTGGGAGGCAGGGGAGAGGAGGGACAGGGACACACATATGTGGTGATGGAGAACTGACTTTAGCTGGTGAGCACATACTGTAACAAATAGATGGTGTATTGCAGAATTATACACCTGGAACCTGTCATTTTTTGCCGATCAATATCACCCTAATAAATTTAACAATAAAATCTGAAAAAAATGTTGATTTTAATTGCATTGACAGATGGCAGAAACTCTCATTCACAAGCATTTTTGCCTGGCCCTGGAGTCTCCCATCATCCACACCCCTTCAGTACAGGGGACCCTTGAAGAGTACAGGTGTTAGGGGTGCATATCCCCTAGATACCCCCCCAGTAGTTGGAAATCCACATACAGTTTTTGACTCCCCAAAACTTAACTTATAATAGTCAGTTTACTGTTTAGCAGAAGACTTACTGACAGCATGAATAGAAGACGAACACGTATTTTGTGTGTTATACACTGTTCTTACTGTGAAATAAGCTAGAGAAAAGAAAATGTTATTAAGAAAATCAAAAGAAAGAGAAAACACTTTAACAGTACTGTATTTACAGAACTATGTTTACTCGTCTGTTTACAAGAATGATTTTCTGTCTATGCATCCATGACACATCTTTTTCTTAGTTTCTTTGCTATATTTAGGACATGTAGTTTTTCTGCAAGTTTTCTCAAGTTGTCACAAATCTCCAAAAAGTTTTCTAGTGTATTTATTGGAAAAAAGTCTGCAGATGAGTGGATCCGTGCAGTTCAGACCTGCCTTGTTCAAGGTCATTTTTAGGTGAGGTACCCACAAGCATTGCTACTGTTGTCTAGGCAAGCTGATAATGTCGTTGCTGCTGAAATACAGTTTACTGGTTTGCGAATTTACGCTCTTCTATTTATGCAGAACCTTTTCCCTGTTGATTTCTACTTTTGCCACCAAAAGATTCCGGCTTAAAAGTATCTTTGTTGAGGAATTCTGTCCTATTCTTGTTATTATCTCATCCCTTGTCCCTCAGCCTGTATATTCAGTTATACTTTGTTGCTTTATACTTTTCAGTACATTGTTTTATAATTGCTGCTGTGTGAGTTAATCATGTTTTTTCCCTTCTCTACTAGTTTAGGTTAAGGGCTGGTTTTTTTTTAAGTTCTTTTTCGCCTTAAACAATATTTTGCATAGGTAAGCTGTTCATTAATTGCAGCTGTAATTGTTATAAAAATGCCATTTGACATTTTAGTTACAAATGTAGAAATAACTTTACATAATATTCATTTAACCTCCTAAGATTGTCTAAAATTTCATAGGATACTCACAAAGGAAATGCCCTCTTCCCCTCAGTTGAGAATATTTCCCTTTATATTTTTATTCTTTAAATGAGGCTTGTCCAGCCTGCAGCCCAGGACAGCTTTGCATGTGGTCCAACACAAATTCTTAAAACTTCATGAGATTTTTTTTGGTGGCCTTTCTTTTTAAGCTCATCAGCTATCGTGTGTTATTATATTTTATGTGTGGCCCAAGAGAGTTCTTCTCCTTCCATTGTGGTCCAGGGAAGCCAAAGGGTTGGACACTGCTGCTTTAAATAATAACACTCACTTTGTCTTTTGAGAAAACTACAAGTTTTAGTCACATTCTTAAAGGCAAGGTGACTAGACCAGGAGGGGGGCTCATTAATAACAGCCTGGTGCTTTGTTTTTGTTTATAACGAAGATAAGTGTCTGAATTTCACCTTGAGAGAGGGTGACATCGGAGAGATGAATGGGCCTGCTGAAAGAGCACTGGATCTGTGCATCAGCTGTCATGAAGCCCAGAAATATTAAGAATAAAGTGAAAACAATAGAAATAGAGGTAGGGAAAAGCATTTGAGGCACATTCTTTTCTTAGTTGCAGAATGTGATGTGATGTGCTCTGTCTACAGAATTTCTTCCGTTTTGTGAGACATTTGTTTTTCTCCTTTTTGAAATGAAGACTACTCCTTGTCCTTGGGTTTCGTGATGGTCATGGGGATACGTTTTTAAGGAAACCATTTTAAAAATTAATAAGATTCTCTCATATCTTTCCAGAAATAATATGTGATGAGTCACATGCTAGATACCTCTACTATATTAATGTTCTTGTTTTTGTCAGAGTAAATTTTGGTTTCTTCTTAACAGAGTTTCTCCTTGACCTGTTTAAGGATTTGATCCTATGTAATTTCTTCCTTTTTAACTATTTTTTCCCCTTGGCAAAACAGGACTTTTTCTGTTTGAAATGGTCACGGGTGGGGTTTTATGGTGTTCTCGACAAGGTATTAAATAGGGTTAGGACTCCACTGCAAGAGTGTTTATTGATAGGACTAGTATGTAGCCCACTAAGCCATTTCCTGGAGTCGAGTTTCGCCCTGCCCTATGGGAACCTCTGGCCCCATTCTGTGAGCTTATTACAAGAATGCTCACCATAAAACGATGAGTGGTGACAGTTACGTTTGGCATTCCCGGTCTCCCCAGTAAGTGCTGTGTTCTCACCTCAGTGACATGAAAGCTTGAATCCTTTACTTGGTGTTGCTGTGGAGGCTCCTCCTTTGCATTTGGAAAGTGAAGTCTCCAGTGAGATTGTTTTCGTTTCTAAGAGGGCACAGCAGACACACGCTCAGCCAGGACCTCAGATGCAGGAGTCGGCCTCTTAGGGAGCCGCGTCAGTTGTTTACTCTTTTCAGAAAGAACTTATCTTTGGGATTTTGGGTACAGACTTCGAACTTTTATGCTTGGGCTTTTTATAAGCACACTGATCAGAGAAGACATGTCCTGAGATTAGGTGAACCCCATGTCCTTGCCCAAGTTTCTGATAACCAACTACCAGAGTATTCAAGATGAGAACCGGGCCGGTATATATGGGATTTTCGTACTAGAGACTCTGTAGAAGTTGTTTACTAAAGCATCGCTTTCTGCATACGTGGGTGGGTGTGTGTATTTCCATGTCTTGCATGAAATACATCTGCTTTTGTTTTGACTTGGATTTTTAACAATTGGGGTTCTATCAGAGTTCTGTTCTAACTGGGTGAGATATTTAAAAGACTTTAAACAGATGGGGGAAGAAAATATCGTTAAATATTAATCCAAAGCATTTCCTTAAAAAAAAAAAAAAAAGTAGTTGGTGTGTAACCAAATTCTGCGTCTGTGTTAGGCTGGCTTCCTTAGCGTTGACGGCGTCCGTGCGTCTGGCTCCAGTTCTCTCCCCACTAAACATCTGAACAGTTGGTAACTGAATTCTGACATGTTGAATGATTTTAATGAAAGAGTGTGTGTGTGTGTGTGTGTGTGTGTGTGTGTGTGTGCGCGCGCGCGCGCGCTTGCGCTTGGGGGCTGGGGAAGAAGGAGAAAGAGTCATCCTCCTCCTCCTCGTACTCATGCTCGTCCTCCTCCTCCTCCTGCCCCCCCCAGCCCTGACCACCCCCTTTCTGGCTGCGTCAGGCCCTCCCTGTGCGCAGCACACAGCCGGCCTCCCTGTGGTCCTCCTGCAGCTCCGCGGCCTCGTGTCTGTAGGCTGCTGTCGCCTGCATGACACGTCCCTCGCGGTGTCTTCCCAGCATCACCAGTGCGCGGGCCGGGATGCTCGCCTTGGATTTGGGGCGACACTCAGAACAAAAACCGAAAGCGTCCGAAGGAGCCCCCCAGGTGCATCGGGACCCTTGAACTCCTCTCATTTCCCCTGTAGGAGGGGTGTGGGTTTTCCTTTCTCTTCTATCACGGGCCTCGTCCGCCTTTGCCACGTCTTGTCATTTCCCTTCCTCTCCAGCAGACAGGGTCTCCCGCCCCTCTGAGCACTCCTTAGAGCACTCTGAGCAGGTGACCGAAGCGTCCGGGTGCTGCTGCTTGTGCTCCTCCCGGCGAGTTTGCACACAGGCCGCACCTGCTGACCGTGTGCCTCTCGGCTGCTTCGGGTCCCCTCTGCCCGTGTGTAATCGTTTCCCCGCAGCGAGCGCACAGTCGCCCAGGGCCGGGCCGGCTCGCATTTGCCCCGGTGCCGTCTCTGTGCAGCTCGGTGCATTGTCACGCGGTGCGGGACTCGGCGTACTGCGGCGTGGGGCTCCGTGTGCCGCGGCGTGGGGCTCGGCGTGCCGCGGCGTGGGGCTCGGCGTGCCGCGGCGTGGGGCTCGGCGCACCACAGTGGCTGTGAGGGCAGGTCCAGTCCTCGTTCTCATAGTTTCTTAACAAATGAGCCGATTCCCGAAAGGAGGCTCACTGAAATGTGAGGGCTCAACTTACCCGTGAACCGTTGTTGTCACCTACCAAACCCTATGTTTAGTTGAGCTTCAATTGATGGGCGTGACTTCTGACATTCTTAGTGTTGAGCTGGAGTGAAGAAGTTGCATTCCCCTCATTTTTGCCCTAATCACAAGAAAGCAGGTCTCATGAGAGCTAGTCCCGGTGCAGATTTTATTGAGTCGTTCCTGACAGAGTGCGGGTTTTGATGAACTCACACCCGGCGGCAGGCCGACCTGCATCGCAGTTTTGTGACAGCCGCTTCCTGTCTGCCCTTTCCCCTTTGGTGTGTTGGGGTGCCATCGTCGTGCAGTGGGGCCTCAGAGCGGACCAGCGTCGCTGCCCAGAGGGCCCTGCGGCCCTGGCAGGCGGTCTCTCGGGGGCAGTCCTGGGGATCGCTGCTGTCATGCTTCGCTGCCGCAGTGGCCATCCGCTCTCTTGTGCTGGAGCTGCCCCGGGAGCCCGGCATGACCACCCTGCAGGATGGCCCCGGTCGTCCTGCCCTTCTCGTGTTCATGGTCCCTTGTGTGTCCCTGGGTCAGGGTGCCTCTGTGCGAACAGCAGCAAATGTCAGAAGGGCTGGTCTGTCTTCTGAAGCTAGACCATGCAAGACATGGACACTTCTGCCTTGTTCTCTTGGGCCACTTGCTGTCAGGAAAGCCAGGCCACATGTCCTAGTGACACCCAGAACAGGGGCCTGTTGCCAATAGCTGTTACCACCGTGCCACCCACATAAGGGGAAGCAGAGGGCTGACTCCAGGTGACATCGTGACTGTGACACATGGGAGTCCCTGGGACGGAACTGTGTGGCTGCTTATCAGTGCCTGACCCCCAGACACTGTGTGACAGGAAAAGTGCTCCCTGTCGCGTTAAGCTGCTGAGTTCTCACGGAAGCTGTTACACGTGTGACAGTGGGCAGCTAGTACAGGCCCTCTGGTTCCTAGCAAGTCAAGTGTCCGGCCACGTGCCTGAACGTTTCCCTTGTAAATCCAGTTTGGTTTTCTCTGTTGGCAGGACAGTAAGTGCTTTTGAATTCGCTTTATTACTGGCAGCGTTTGCAATAAGGCTTCTCACCTGCGTAGCTCGTAGCTCATGTTTGTGTGCTAATCGGCTATGGGCTGAGAAAAGTTATGAATTTACATAAAATAAGATGTGTCTTAGCCTTTTATGGGTACCTGTCATATGTAAAAACTGTTCTACCCATTGCCATGCTGTCCAGTGGAAGGATAATGTGAGCACAGGCATCTGTCTGAATTCTCTAATAGCTTCATTGAAAAAAAACTAAATGGAAACAGATGACTTAATTTTAATAATGTATTTTTAATCCAGTATATCCAAAATATTACCATTTCAACACGTAATCAATGTGAAGGTTGTGAATGAACTATTTTACATTCTTTCTGGTGGTGGTGCAAGGGCGCCGGCACTCCATGGTGGTCACAGCACACCTCCGCTTGGACCCCGTGTTTTAAGTGCTCGGTGGGCATGGAGCCACCCGTGCCGAGCACAAGCAGTGCGTGCAGTTGGGGAGGTTTAGGGGCCTGTTCCGGGCTCGCAGTCACGCGTGCAGACAGGAGTCATGGTCTCAAACTTGAGTGCGACCTGGCACACCTCACCTCAGTCTGCACCTACGCTGGTCCAGTCGGTCACCCCTCTGCTATCTAAGTGCCACAGACTCTTCAAACCTGTGAAATAGCCTGGGGATCGGGGAGCCCGGCGATTCTGTGTGGATCCCTCCAGGATTACAGGCCCAGCTGGCAGGGCTGCCTCGTGGTCTGACTTGAAGACAAAGAGGAAGTGAGGTTAAGACTCGACTGCATGTAGTCGGGCCTTTGGCTGTGCCGGGGGCAGTCAGTGTCACAGTTTGAGTCACCAAGAAGCACTCCCCAGGGCTTGGGGTTCCCCACTGACTGGACCTGAGGGCAGAAGTGTGCTCACAGTCTCTCGTTCTTAGAGTCGCTGTCCCCTCGTCCCGCCTGTCCCTGCTCTCCCGAGACAAGCACTTTCTCCTCCTCCAGGTGTTGCTCTGCTGTTTACCTCCACCTTTCCGAATGACGCTCCTGTATCGTTGTTTGGTTATTTTTCTCATTGGACGTGAGCTACCTGTTAACTTCTTCGCACGAACGACGGGGGGTGGCTCTTCCACACGTCCGCACACACGTTCTCCTTTCTTCATCTTCCTAGCACAGTGACATCGAGCTCTCCCAGTGTGTCTGGGCCACGTAATCCGTTGTGGTCGCGTTCCCTGCCCTGTGCATCAGGTTTGTTCCTGTGCTAATCATTGCTCTGGGCTTTCATTCGTATTATTAGTTATTTGTATACGTACCGCCCGTTTATTCCTTCTTGAATGACAGCAATCCTCCCAATATTGTTACCACTGTAAAATACATTGTCCCTCATTAATTAACCCTGGTTATCTACACATCCACTTACTTTTCTTAGAAGCATCATTCCTTGAGTTTCTATTCTCTGCTCCAAACTGTGCTTTCCCTCTAGCCCTGCTGTCACCCTCAGGTCCAACGGAGCATCTTCTGATTCAAAGAAGACGAGATGTAACGGGAGGATGGCAGAGATCAGGTATTCGTCCTCTCAGAGCCTCTCACGAGCACCCCTGTCCCAGGAACGTGCGTGGCCGTCAGCGAGCGAAGCGCTCACATTCCCCTGTCACCCTGTGACTGACTCAGCACCGTGGCCTCGCCCAGTGATTCCATCTTCTCTCTCCAACGACCTTCTGGAGCTCTCCTGAGAGGCTTCTGTTATCCTAACCGAAATGGGGAGGGGGGGAGAGTCGTTCCAAATAACTCCCCAATTTCAAGCAAACGCGTTTACCTGCACTCCTGCATGGACCACAAAGAGCTCTGTGGCTTTATTAGTAGAGCGTTTTGTCACAAGCAGATGACAGTGCAGGTTTTCACACTGCACCAGTGGCAAAACCAAAGTCCACCCATGGGCTTGGGGTGCGAGGCCATTGACATAAGACAAGTTTTCTGGACTTAATGGCAAAACCTGGTTCAAAGCCTTTCTCTACAGTGAGGATGAAGATCAAAAGTCAAGTGAAACCATAAATAAAAAGAAAAGGAGAGGACTGCTAAATTATGTTTATGAGACATTAAAAGTGCACAATATCTTAGTATAAAACTAAGTGTGGAGCCACCTGCTCTGAGAAGACCGCATTAACCCAGGGTAGTGACAGGCAGTGAAGACAGCACCTCCCCTGCCCCCTTCATCACCAGAGTCTGTAACTGCTGTGTCCACCCCGTGCATAAAGTTTGGCTCCAGTTTTATTTTTGAAATCATGATAGGTATGTGCTCAGGTAGACCAAGTAGTTGCCTTTCTACTGAACCACACCTTGAACCTATTTCATTTAATAAAATTTTGAGCCAATGCCAGAAACGAGCAGAATCTTCTAGTTCTACAAACACTAGAGTCCTAACTACACTGTTAGGTCATATTTGTAATTATTCTTTCTTGTGCTCGCACTTTCATAAAGATTAAATGCATTTTTCTGTACTTGGATTATGTGTTTTGAATACTAGAAGAAAGAAAAGACTTTTTAAAGTTTTAGAAAGGCCCAAAGCACACTCAGCCAGAAAGAGTAAAACTTTGGGCGGCACCAGGGTTTTTAAGGGCAGCACAGAAGAGCAGAAGATGTAATGTGTTCCAGAGTCTGAGGGGAAGATGACTTCTGATCTGGAATTCCACATCCAAACTGTCCCTCAAATGTGGGAGTGAAATGCTGAGTCAGAGAACGTGTATATCACATCACAGGTGCAGAAAGCCACTGGGGGGGTGTGTGAAACAAGGAGTGAACCAGAAAGAGGGGGCCATGGGACCCACAAAACGGGGCTCACACCCCGAGCCCGTCGGGTGGACTTTGGTTTTGCCGCTGCCGCAGTGTGAAAACCTGCACTGTCGTCTGCTTGACAAAAGGTTGTACAGATAAAGCCACAGAGCTCCCTGTGGCCCATGCAGGAGTGCAGGTAAACCCGTTTGCTTGAAATTGGGGAGTTATTTGGAACGACTCTTCACCCCCAGTTTCCTTCAGGGTAACAGGAGCCCCTCAGGAGAGCTCCGGAGGGCCGCTGGAGAGCAGCTGGTACTCGGCCGCGCACCGAGTTACCCGTGAGAGGCCGAGAGGACCGAGTGCCCCGATCTCTGCAGCCCTCCTCATTTTCTTTGACTCAGAAGACGCTCCACAGGACTTCTTTTTCACTGGCATCTTCCTCCCGTCCCCCTGTGCCTGGCGTCCTGTGAGAAGCCCTCGTTGTGCCCCTCTGCCCGTGGCACACCCCCCGGAAGCAGGCGGCTTCAACGGAGGGTTCCTCTGACCGGGCTCACCTGCTCTGCGCAACGCAGGTCTGCTGACGGGGCCGACCCGAGTGTTGTACAGCGTTACCTCCGAGGGGGGAGAACTTTAAGCAGTGACCTGACATGTTACTGAAATGTGAATATTCTCTGGTCATCTCAGGTGTTTTTAAATTGAGAAAAGTTAGAGCAAAAGGTGTATCAACTTTTTATTAGGAAGGGTATTAAATAACAACCACCGGGAGCTCCCTGGTGGTGCAGTGGCTTAAGGCTTCGGCGCTGGCGCTGTCAGCGCTGCGGCCTGGGTTCGATTCCCGGCCGGGGAGCTACCCACATACCAAAATAAATAATAAATAACAGCCATCGTTCCTTCAGAGTTGGGAGGAAAAGGCTGACAGATTCAAAATCGGACAGATTTCAGGGCCGGATTTGTGAAGACAGTGTTGCCCACAAGGACCTTCTGGTGTCTTGCACGTACAAATGAGAATTGTACAAATAAAAGACAAAATCCTGGTGTGTCTTGTTGACATGAGTGTTCTGAAAGTTAGAGAACGGTTTAATCTTGTTCTTTTGTTTCCGATGTTAATGACATGAAGTGCTTCATCTTAACCTTCTGCTTCTGTAAGAATCTAAAGAGGAAATTCTGACAATACCCTGGTCAATTCAGCTGTTCATCCTGCTGGGACACGGCTTCATCTGTCCTCCTTACTCCGAGATCTCTGTCTTACGTGATCTGAAAAGCCTGTCGGATTTGTCTTTCTGGTAGAAATCCACACTCACCTCCCCCAGGAGGTCCGGTGCCAGGGCGGTGCGTTTTGGTTAGCTACGTAAATCTCTCCTCTTTAGCCAGCCCAGTCGTTTACACCCGTTACTTTTTTCACTCTTCTTGTGTAAGATTAAGAGAAAACTTCGCTTTCTTGACTTTGTTAGGAAAAACTTGTTTTCATTTCTCTATTTAAAAATCTGGTTGCCAGAAATTGCCTATATGAAGAGTAGAATCTGAAAGACCACGCTGTGCACTTAAGTTTTTCCATCTAGGCCTACCTTTGCAGGGGAAGAATGTTTTGGCCTTGAGTCTTGCTACGGAGGTGTCATCAGAGCTGGCCGGAAGCCAGTTTACAGAGCCGTTCCAAACCAGCTCGTGTTTCTGCACGATCCGGCCTCCGCTGCCCCCGCTGCCCGACCAGCAGTGCCGTCTGCCCTCTCCGTCTCTGCTTCGCCAGCTTGACCCGCTGCTCTCAGTGGTACACGCGTCCAACCCCCTGTACTTCTCTCTTCCCCCTTTTACTCTTTCCTCCCTGCTGACATCTTTCCGGCCTGGATCTGTCTGAAGGGCAAGAGCACAAGCACGCAGCCCGTGGTTGGCCATGCGGTGCCCTCGGGCGAACTAACTGCTCTACCTCCCCGGTCTCCCGTCCTTTTCTAGGACAGTCTTCGTAAGAAGGATGACAGAATTGAAGAGCTGGAAGAAGCCCTCAGAGAGAGCGTGCAGATAACTGCAGAGCGAGAGCTGGTGCTGGCCCAGGAGGAGTCAGCCCGGACCAGTGCTGAGAAACAGGTCAGCACTCTTGTCCAGTCCTGGCAGAGCCGCCGTTCGAGGTAAAACCCGACCAGCAGGCAGTGTGTGCGTGGTGTGTGCTCGTCGGGTTTCGGAATCACTCCTCGAGTGCCAGGCGTTCGGCCTTAAGTCAGGATTGACACGTGGGGACGTGAGAATGCACCGGTGTGAGGCAGAGGGCTCTGCCTTGGTCACCGGGGGCGGATTCAGGTCTGTGGAGCACATGCGCAACACGCAACACCTGTAAGGAGTGGCGGCAGGACGTGCCTCGTGCCAGACCGCTTAGAACCCTGCTTTTACCTTCAATGGGAAAACTAGCATCTCTGAGGCAGTTTTAAATAGCAGGTAGTTTCTTGGTTTTACGCCCCGGCTTGTTCAGAAGAGCAGTTGAGGTCATAGCAAGTGCAGGTTAATGGCGAGGACGAAGGACGTAGGTGTCGTGACCCTGCAGGGTCCCAGGTCAGCCAGCCCCTTGAGGTGACTTGTTCGAGTCCTGTGCTGTGCATTTCATGTGTTCCCTACATTGTTTCAGACCCTCACAGCCTTGCTTTTCACGTGCTGTTAGGAAGAGTCACTGAGGACCGGGGCTGTGAGAGGAAGAGGCAATGCTAACCAGCGAGGAGTCTGATTTCAGTTCCTGCTGGAGGTTCTCAGTCGGCCTCGCACAGACTCGGGGCATTCAGTTTCTCAGTGTTTATTTCCCTTCTGTTTCTTTCTTGGAGAAACAAAGTATTAAGCAGGTAGAAAGAGGGTAACATGCATCTTTTGGGGTACCCACCTTGCTCAGACCACCTCATGAGCTGAGGCACCTGCATAGCAGGGAAGAGGGGTACGTTTCAAGCCAAGCTCGTGTGTGTAGCACCAGGGAGCCCCGTCGTAACCGTGAGATTCGCGCGTGGACTTGCCCCGGTGTCAAGTATGGAAAGGCAGGAGAGTCATCTTTTCACACGGCGAGTGCCTTTCCAGGCCCTGTTCCTAGGGGAGCGCCTCCATCCACTTCCTGTTGGAGAGTTTCCCAGCGTTGGGTTACAGGAGAACTTCGGGGAGGGGGTGGCGACAGCCACTGCTCTGGCGAGAAGAAGGAAGGGCCTTTGAACTCGGTTTGGCCTTTGTTACATTCTTTATTTTCAGAATTTTTTTCTGTCTGCTTTGGGATCGTTATTTAGTTACAAGTTGCACGTCTCCGAGGTGGTGTAGAAATTTCAGCCCGTAATAATAGATCATGTTATTATGGACTGTAGATGGCTGTTACAGGTTCTTTTTAAAGCCATTGTTATGTGCACTGGTTGTAGTTTGCTTGTTAGACAATTATGTGTGTATGTATGTATGTATGTATGTATGTATAACAATAGGCCTTTCTAGATCAGTCTTTTTGGTTTACAGAAAACTCGAGCAGAAAGTGCAGTTCCCGTGTTCTCCCTCCTCCACCTCGGTTTGCCCTGGTGTTAGCGACTTGCGTTGGTGTGATGCGTTTGTCACATCACAAATGTGATGCTGATACATTAGTAACTAGTCCAGACTTTACATTTTGGTTCATTCTTTGAGTTGTTCATTCTGTGGGTTTTAACAAGTGTATAATATGTATCCGCCATTACAGTATCAAATCACCATAGATTTGTATTTTATTAGGTAATTTTTTTTTAAAAAAAGAGTGATGCTTTATTTTTTAAAAACACTTTTTAAACGCACTTAAGAAATTACATTCATTGCCTCTCCTTAAACTTATGTGTAAAAGATAAATTAGGTATCACGTTAAAAATCATAGTGATATGAACTCTCTTAGATGTTCAAGCAGAATCGTGTGAAGACTCCAGTCCAGGAAGAGGGCAGGCGTGTTGGGCAGGGGCTGAGTGCGTGACGTGGTGGCAGTGGACATGGAGAGGAGTGGGTGGCTGTAGACTGCCTTCCAGAAACAGGGCTAAGAGGACCTGGCGAACTGCACGTATGGGTGAGAATGGAAGAGATACAGCAGAGATGGCCCTCGGATTCCTGGCTGGGCAGCTCAGAGGGTGGCGGTTCCATTTTCGGAGGTGAGGAAACCTAAGGGAAAACCTGCTGGAGGATGAGAACCCAGAAACTGTGCTGAAGAAACGTTAGCTCTGTCATCACGAGCAATAGACTCCTTAGCACGTCAGATTTATGTTTTCAGCCCAGTTCTCGCTCCTGAGATCCAAACTAATTCTCCTTTGTGTCTTTCCTGCAATTGATGTGTCCACCTGAGACCCTCCAGACCTGGGACCCCCGCTTCCCACCCTCAGACCAGGTTTTCCTCAGGCTTTTTCATCTCACCTGAAGAAACGCTCTGATCCCATCGCAGAGCGGAAGTCAGCAGAGTGAGTGACGAGGGTCAGGTCCACGGAGCACAGAGGTGACGGCTGAGGTCCCGAGTTTATACGCTTGTTCTCGTGCACAGAGGACCCTCCACAACTCGAGGGAAACTGGGTGACGTGGTGGCTGTGAGAGTAGATTGGACTCAGACGCCCCGGTTGGAGTTACGGTTTCATTACTTAAACGAATTGTCATCTAAGCAGGTTATTTCTGGGTCAGTTCCCCGAGCTGTCAGAGGAAGATACTTCTTACATCTGGCCCATAAGAGAGCTGATGTGTGTCAGGCCTCTAGGGCAGAGCCTGGCGTTCTGTGGGCACCCAGGACATGTCAGCAGCCACTGGTGCCTCGTTCTGACTACTGCTGCCCTCTGTAGCTCCGAAGGCAGGGGTTATGGGACTGGCCTCAGGCCCCAGAGAAACTTGGCATTCATAGACCCTGCCTGGTTGATCCAGTACCAGTGACGACGTGCTTACTGTTAAAAGTTTCCATTTATTAGGCACACGCCAAGTTAAGCCATGTAATTTGAGTAAATCTGTGTCCTCTCTCCTCACCCAGCCTGGACTGTGTCGCATCTCCATCACCCGAGAACGCGACAGCCAGCTGAGGGGTCCTGAGTTGGGTGGGTGGCACTCAGGTTCCTGAGTTACTCACTCTCTGAGAGTCCGCCTCGGGCTCCGTGCGGTCTGAGTCTGCCTGTCGTTTTCCATACGAGTGGTTTGGGTGGCATTAGTCAGTGGCCAGAGATGTGTGCTGTGCGATCCAGTCCTAACCCTCCGTGTGTTTACTAAAGTCCTGTGTTCTGTGTTTCCTTCAGAAAGAACGTAGGGCAGGACGGAGAGAGGGAAAGAAAAACACTTGATAAACACTGTTCAAAACGAAATACGGATTTTATAACATTATGCTGAGAGCGCATTCCGAGCAATTAGAAGGCAGAAAATTTAGGATTAAAATTTGTAAGTGTTCGAACCTTGTCATCTTAATGTGGGATTGGAGATTTGTTTAAATAGTCATGACTTTGCTTTCTTAAGCACGCAGGTGTGCACGCACGCACGCCCTGGGTACCGAAAACACCTAGACAACAGATGATTTCAGCAGCAGTGCACGTTCTGTTACTCACATGTGGCATCTGAACACCAGTCCCCATTCAAAGGACTTGAATTCCAAACAGAAAGTCCTGTTTTCTTTTTGACATCCAGTGCACTCCATGAACATATAATAACCTGCTTATTTATAGCTGACTCCTGTGCGGTCCTCACAGAGAGAGGAGCTATTTCACACCCTCTGTCCCACGTGACGGCGCCTAGCCACACGCTTCCCTGAGTACTTACCACACGGGCCCAGAGTTGTGGTGCAGTACAGAGCTGTACAAGAGCGAGCACTTCTCTGCTGTCTGTGGTCCTTTTCCTTTTTTTTTTAAAGAAAAACATCTGTGACCTAAAAACTGGTTTGTCAAACCTTTTTCCGTTAAGAAATACTGGTGAAAGACTAGGTTAGTGAGGGAGCTGTCGTTATTGTGTGTTACCTTGTGCGGCATGGGCGACGGAAGCGGTGTAGGCAGGAGGGGACAGTCACACAAGAGAGAGGGGAACGTGTCCGTTGCGAGAATATGCACCCCCACCCCATTAAGCGTCTCATCGGTTCAGAGCTACCGGTTATTCCGCTACCCTGCTGTTCGGTAGGTTGATGCTCATTGAGAGCCTGCTGTGTGCTAGAAACTGAACTAATAGGGCTGCCCTTCCCGAGTTCCTCCTGTTAGCTGGGGGATTAGTCAGGTGATCACAGCTTTAAACCTGTTACTTACAATGGTGACCCGTGCAGATGAGGAAGTGTAGTGTCCCACCCACCCGTTTAACAAGGGGGACTTAATTCCAGCGCATGGGCAGGGGAGACACCCCTGAGACACCGATGCTTACATGGAGACACGAAAGCGGATGGGCATTAGTGAGATTAAGAATGGCAAAAGGTTTGATTCGGGGAACCAGGTGGTGGACACCCTCCTGCTGGGAGGGTCGTGGTGTAGTCGGGGAACCCAAAGGAACCCGAGCTCGTGGGGAATTCTGAGCAGAGGTGGGTGGGTGGGTGCGTAAGTGACCCACTCGGCGAAGGAGAGGTGGCCCGACGCGACCCCGGATAGGCGGGCAGTCGTATCCACGGTTCTAGGTTCTCTCTTCGTCATAACCGTTACCCTTTCCGTCCGTTTCAGCTGGAGAATGATTAAAATCCATTTTGTGGTTTCGAAGGATATTCAGGCAGTTACCTGGACATGAGAGGGAGAGCAGGGGTGGGAAGGGGTACCTATCAGGAAGATACCGCGCAACCCAGGATGCAGCGGGGGGTGGGCAGGGGGCAGGGGGACGGAGGGGGCGGGGCCCAGACACCCTAACGGCGCGTCTACCCTGCCGATCGGAGGGGACAGTTGTGTTTGCCGAGCTGGGGGGAGACTGAGGAGGAAGGGTCGGAGGCGGGAGCTCCTGCGTCCTCTCCCTTGTGGAGACGTCGGGGGCACTTGGACGTGTAGACTTGCTCAGAAGAATGGCTCAGCTGAAGACAGACACTTGGGAGATGACACGCTGTCGGCTCTCCCGTCGTGTTAGCCATTCCCAGGGGCCAGGGGTCTCCAGTTCACCCGCCGTGCATGCAAATGCAGGAGGCGCCTGTGTCTGCGAGCTGAGCTTTCAGTGACGCCGTAGGACGTGACGGGCGTGTTACTGGAAGAGGTGGGCTTATCACACACTTCTGTGACACGCGGGGAGTGCACAGCAGCTCACTCTTCATACAGCCACAAGGCGTAGGGTACTGACCCTTAGCGATGACCAGGATGTTGTCCTGACATGTAGTATTACTTACCTAGTTAAACAGTGAATGCTTAGATACACTTGGTGTGCTCTGCGGGCTCACGGGTCCTTTGTCAGAAGAAAGCGTAGGGGTTCGCCTCTGTGTGAGACGGCGTCTTCATGTCGCTGCTCTTGTCGGGGTCAGGCCTGCCCTGCTCCCAGAGGACCTCCCCGGACCCTCCGAGGTGCGTGTCTCCCGTGTTTCTTGTCGGCACCCTGTGCTGCTTGTCCTGACGCACTGCGTTGGTACTTATGTATGTCTGTCACTTTGTCTGCCTTCTCTAACAGAGTGAGCGCTCCTTGGGGACAGCAATTGCCCCTTCTTTATTGGTGTGTCCTTAATACCTGCAGTCTTGTCTGCTACAGAGTGAATGACACTGAAGTGTCATTGCTCATGCCCCTTCAGGGGACAGACTGGGGGACAGTGGCCATTTCACACTGTTCCTGCCTTCACCTCTTCGTGCTGGGAGCCCCGTTCTCTCCCCACAAGGAGCCCGGCTCCCAGCACGCTCAGTGTGTTCACGCCTCTGCTCAGTTCCACGAGACACTGAACTTGCTTCAGAACTGCTGTGCTCACGCCGCTGTGAACAGAGCCTGCCGGCCTGGGAAGTCACACTGACGTTTTCTTGGCAGTCCTTTTCGTCCTTTGATCTTCACGCTCTGTGGCCAGGAATTACTCAGATTCTTTCTTTTCCATCTCTCTTTAATGTGGTTGTTGCCCACTTGCTATATGCTTACTGGTTTGCGTTTTCCCAGGTTGGAAGTTAAAAGGTCCTTGTTGGTTTAACCTTTGGCATTTGTCATTAGGATGGGCCTTGGCGTGGGCCTCTCTGGGTTTGTCGTGTTCGGGACTCTCTGCACTTCCGGGTCTGGAAGTCTGATTCCTTCCCCAGGTTGGGGAAGTTTTCAGCCGTCTTTCCCCAGGTTTTCTGTCCCTCATTCCCTCCGCCTTCTGGGATCCCTCTGATGTGAGTGTTGTTACGGTGGTGGTTGTTCCAGAGGCCCCTTAAACGATCCTCATTTTGTAAATTCTCATTTCTTTGTGCTGTTCTGATTGGGTGGTTAGAATAATCTCAGTGTCCTTGAAAGCACTGTGGTTCTCACTGTGCCCCAGGGCCAGCGAGTCCTCTCAGGCCCTCCTGGGACCCTCCTGGCCGAGGGTGGTGTGTCAGGGTGTGGTGCCCACGTGACCTGCCCTGTCTCCGTGGGGCCCCCTTCCTTGTTGGTTGTGCAGAAGCTGGTCGGTCAGCCCTCAGTTCTTCCTCCCTGTACGGCTGGCTTTAAAGCGTAGCAGCCAGATTGGAAGGGCAGGATGTGGCATCACTGTTATCTGGGAGGAGTCTGGGCTCAGTGGGCTCGTAGGATGAATCGACAGCACCCAGCCCTGGTCGGGTGCATCTTCCCTCGGTGGCGGGGACGAGCAGACAGTCTGTTCGGAAGTGGCAATGAGACACGTTCGTGAAAACATGGGAGGTTCTCAGACATACGACAGAGCGGAAGCTGATCACGTTAGTGTGGGCGTCTTTGTGGTCCTACTTGCTTTTCTTCCAGTGGGACTAGTACTTCTCATCACTGGAAGGTGGGATCTTATTTGGGTTTTCAAGATGTGTCTCATCTCCCCCGCCCTAAAAATACATGTGTAATATTACGATGCTGTCCTCGTATATGGTGCTATCATCAGCTGTATTTGTAGTTTATACAAGTTTTTTTTTTAACGTATCCCGAATTCTTTTTCTTTACTTACCCCGGTTTCCGTGTCAGTGATGGTGGGCTTTTGAGGGGTGTCGTAGGCAGTGTGCAGTCTGGTGAGTGCAAACACGTTTCTCAGACCTGGATAGAATCATTCCGTCTTACAGAGACAGACAGACAGACAGACAACGCACGGTTGTAAGTCAGCACTGTGACTAGCTCACTGATTTCTGCAGAAGTGCTCGTTGTCCATCGGCACAGAGATGGGCGCTGCCGCTGTTCAGAGGCGTCGCGCGAAGCTGTTAGTATGAAACGTGTTGTGATAAACGTATGGAAAATACATTTAGAGTGTTCCAGGGCCCCATGGAGAGGTGGCAGTTAAATTCTCAATCATTTTCTCCTTGCTGTCATGTGATCATGTGAGTATTTAAATCCGGTTCTGTCGAGAGGAGCCTAGTAAGTTTCAGCGTGGACTCTTGCTCTGATGTCACTGAGTTTGAGTCTCCTTTGTGATGGGGACCGGTTATGAAACTCGTCCCCGACAAGCCCTGACGTGAGGCTGCTGCAGATACGTCACGTCTGCCCTCGTGGTGACAGCTGGCTACAGCGCAAACCCCACCAGAGCCGCTCTGCAATTGACAAGGACTTCAAAGGCCAACAGGGCTGGCACTTCAAAGGGAGCTGCTGTCTCTGGCTTGTTGAAAGAAGTCAGATGGCCGTGCCCTGCTGTAACCAAAATCTCCATGTTTAGACTTCTCCTCCATTTGATCTTAGGAAGATGTGTGACACGAGCTTTAAGATGAAGGGATGGAGAGCCAGTGGTAACGGCACCCAGTGTCCCTCTGCATTTCAGCCCACTTATTCATGGGAGCTACCAGATACGTTCCGATAGCAGCAAGTCAGAAAACTCAGGTGTCTTAGAGAGGGAATGTTCCAAAGAAGGGTTGAAGCTCTGTGCTGATGATGTGCCGCCACCGTCACAGAGGTGGGGCGAGTCAGGTGGTGGGGCAGAGGAAACTTGCAGTGTGTCTTTAAAAGGCTCCTTCAGTTTCTCCTTGCAGTGTTTACCCCTTTGGTGTATTTGAATTCTGAATGTTGGTCATAAGAATGGCAGATAACTAAAACCTGTGATCTTCAGGCTGATTTGCATAGTTTAAACTGACATTTCTCTACTTTTAGTATCTTTGTAGTTGTATTTTAAAACTGTCTTATACTATTTAAAATCGTATTTCATTTAGTTATACTGGATACAATTTTAAAATAATTTTCTCATCTTTGTATTAGATAAACAAAAACCAAAAAGATCCCAGAGTTTTAATAAAACTCTTTTAATAAAATATCAAAATACTAATAAGCATCTTTAAGAATAACAAGGAAAAGGCAGCAACATGAATTCTTTCTTTTGGAATACTGGTAGCCCTAAAAGATGTCCCTCTGATGGAGTCATCTTCAGTGTACTTGAAACAGAAAACAGAAACTGTAAATAATACGGCGGTAAAAACATGGACACTTTATGTATCATGTGAGGTGATGATGAGGATTCGCTGGAACTTAAAATTAATTGTAACTCAGTGGTATGCCCTGCTCCTTCTCATCCTGGATTTTATAGAAGAACAAAGCTAAGAATTCTTACATCCTTTTGCCCTGATCATTTATTTTTCTTATTTCTTAAAAATTCTTCCTGATAAAAAATAAAAAAGCTGACGTGGCGGAAGCTTTTCGCTGCTGTAACTTTCTCTGTAATTTTGCCAGATGGGGTCAGTAGACAACAACTAAAGAAATTCCGAAGGAAAATGAAGCCCCCAGGAGGTAACCACATGCGACGATATAACCACAAGAGCTTCTGAGGTCAGACAATTAATTTCATGGACTCATCCTAGAAAAAGTGTTACTGCATACCTCATTGCTGAATATCACTACGGTCACCTTTGACATAGGAGGTCTGACAGTTAAGTTTGTGAACTCGCCACCACGCACTTACGTTGGCAGCGCCGTACACACAGCGCAGTGAGGTGTCGTGACCTCGGGCTGTCTGTGTCTCACCGCTGTGTCGACGTGTGGCTGTGTCTTGCTGAGTGGCGCTCATTGTGTGTTTTTGTGTGCAGTTTTAAGAATGTCGGAGCTTCAAATTTCTTGTTAGACTTGGCACACATGGAAGTAAAAATCAGGGACATGTGAGTCCAAGTTCATGGGGACAGTGCCATGAAGAAAACAGCATGTACACATGGATTCAATGGTTTTATGAGGGGAGAGAAGGCGTCACTGATGGAAGAGAGGTCGGGGCGGCCGGTAACGAGCAGAACTGACGAAAACACGGCAAAAATTTATGAAATTGTTTATCAAAATCGTCAGCTGACTGAGAAGCACAGCAGACCAGGTAAACATCGACAGAGAAACAGGAAAACCTTCACTGACAACCTTGGCCTGAGGCAGGTGTGTGCAGACGTGGGCCCGGAGGAGCTCACCGACGAGCACGAGCAAAGGAGAGTCCAGGTTTGCCAGGACCTTCTGGGGAGGCCAGACGGTGTTCTGGGCCGTGTTATCACAGTGATGACACACGGGGGTACCAGCATGACCCTGAGACCCAGCGTCAGCCAGTTCCCCACGACCAGAACGTTCCATCAGTCCAGATCAGGAGTCAAAGCGATGTTGCTAACCTTTTCTGATAGCGGAGGGATCGTTCATTCTGGATTTGTAAAAACTGGACAGTCGACTGAGTTTACTATTTGGAAGAGCTGACAAGGCTGCGTGAAAAAGTGAGACGGAAACACCCTGAACTTTTCGCCAACAACTCACGGCTCTTGCGTCACGACAGTGCACCAGCTCCCACGGCTCCGTCTGTGAGGGGGTCTGCAGCCAGTAAACAAAGAACTGTATTGGAACTCCCTCCCTACTCACCTGATCTGGCCTTCAATGACTTGTTTCTTTACCTAAAGATAAAGGAAACATCGAAAGGAAGACATTTTAATGACATTCATGACATCAAGGGTCATATGGTCACATCTGGCCATTCCAGACAAAGCGTTCCAAAATTGCTTTGAAGGATGGACGAGGTGCTGGCATCGGTGCACAGCTTCCCAAGGAGAGCACTTCAACAGTGGCTGTAGTGACATTCAGCAGTGAGGTGTGCAGCACTTTTTCTAGGATGAGCTCGCGAACTTAATTGTCCAACCTCGTGCATGAGCCGTTCTTAGCAGTAGTTCGTAACGTATCGCATTTGTGCTTGTCTTTTTTGTTATCGTAGCTTCTTTTGAAAATTTTTTCATAAAACAGCACACGACTATATTGTCCCAGAAGTTTAGGAAATACTCTATGTCTCTGAATTTCAGCTTCATTTTTCCTTTTTTTTTTTATTCAACAAAGAGACTCCATCTGTATTTGCAGAAGTTGTGACCAAATGAAAACATTAAGTGCAGTGGCAAAGGCATGAAACCTGGACACTGAAATGGAACCTCAGAGCTGAGTGCCGGAGTCTACAGATGCTGGTCTTAGGCGGGCACGTTCCTATGCTTCTGTCGGGACGGAGTAACCACACCGCCCTGGGATGCGTGCTGGGGTCCCCGGGGCAGATCGGTGACAGATGATGTTTCGTCTGCTTGTAAGGAGTTCTTGTGGGTGTTTGGCCCGTACTCTGTTAGCTCCTCCTGGGAGGTTCGATAAACCAAGTTATTGACAATGGAGGCACACGTCCACGGTGTGGCTGCAGGCGACATCGTGAGAACCAGGTGGCTTCCCACTGAGTTTCCTTCACAGCGTGTGTGCTCATTGGCTGCCCCTTCCTGGATGTTCTCAATGAAACATTTTCCTGGAGAAATACGCACAGTAGATTGCTTGTGTGTGTGTGTGTGTGGCACATCCCAAGCCCCGTGCCAGCACTCAGCTGTCCCTTCCTCGAATCTCCACCCTCCTTAATGAGCAGGGAGGCAGTGAGGGCGAGGGCCAAGTGTGTGGCAGCAGACGTGAGGAGGGGTGGATTGATTTCTCTTCTGTTTACGAGTGTGATTCAGGCTCAGGCCTGTGTGCTTTCTGAGCCTCTGTGGCCTCATCTGTGTGGAGCACATGATCATCCGCCAAGGGTTTTGGTGGCCTATAAGGACAGCTTACATGCAGAGCCTTACGGTGGCCACAGTCATCGCGCACGCGTGTGTGTGTGTGTGTGTGTGGCTCACCCGTTCCCCCTTGGGTTGCCAGACGTTTCATTCCACCCCTTTTCTTTTCTTCTTTGGCTAATAGCAAACTTGTGATGACGTCCAAGAGCTTTCATCTTACTTGGGCCAGTGTTTTGTTTGTAACTCTTTTCCAGGGGGTAGGTCGAAATATGTTTCCTCCACAAAAACGTATCTGTAATCAATGAATTATCACTCTCTCTACCTCTTGGTGACTGTTTAATTTTCAGGAATGCAAACGAGCGTCAGATTTTCAGTTAAAATGCCAGTAAACTTCTATTTTTATTGTTGAAAACTTAAGGAAACAGTATGAAGTTGTTTTTATCCAAATTGTTCATATGCTCTTCGATAAAGGGCTCCAGCTCTAAGTATTCTGTTCCCCGTGGTGACTTTATGCTCATTGGGGAGCATTGCTTTCTGCAATAAAATGGAATTGGTGTGTTTGGCATGTGAAATGACCGAGTGATTTCACCTGAGGAGGAAATTTCTTTCAAAACCCAGGCCGCGTCTGCAGCCCGCCTCACATGGACTGGGCCTGTTAGCTTGACTTCCCAGCAGTGCAGGCAAAAAGTCCTTTTCAGAAGAGGACTCACCGGAGCTTGGGTTCAGGGACAGCTGTCATTCTAACTCTTGTTTGTATTTCTTTTCCTCAATTACTCATTTGTCACAAACGCTGAAGAAGCACGGAGAAGTCGCAGGCCCAGGTGCAGAAGCCTGTCAAAGGGTGGCTGCTGGAGGGGGGGACACAGGCTGTTACCGGTCACGATTTCTGTGCCTCCTCCCAGAAGTCCGCGAGGGACCGCGGCATCCGTGTGGACCAGGGAATCGCTCATTTCTGTTTTACTTCATTCTGGAATAGCCTATTTGTTGCTGAAATAAGCAAACTATAGAAGACATTGATCAAATAACAGTCTTCTAAAAAAAAACAATTTTCAGTGCTTTAATTCAGATTTTTAGTTTTGATGCACCAGAAAATCACTCTGATAGAGTTCACAGTGAGATACATGTGGGCCCTCCTTAAGGCCTCTTCCCAGCACCAGTGACGCAGATGACAGGAGTCCTAACAGCGGGGACGTTGGCTTTGCCTTGCAAGTGGGGGTGCGCATGTGCCTCGTGTCTGATGTTTCAGGCTCCCTGGCAATGACGAGTCCTTATTATAGGATCTCTCTACCCAAGCTCTCTGAGTTGATTTTTAAAAAAAAAAAAGGAAATTTGAGATGGCTTGAAAAAGAAGCGTTTCTTTCACGTTGTGTTTCTGCTCTTTGTAACTTTTTGTTCGGTTGGAGATTTGTTACTGCAGCCTGAGGGTACTGGAGGGGAGGGCCGAGGGCCAGTCAGTGCGCGCTGTCCTCGTCCGCGGGTCCGCCCGAGCCGTGCGGGTGCTCACAGACCACGGGACTTGGTTAGCTCCGGGCGGCGGGGTGACAGCCGCGTCCTAAGAGACCTAAAGGCATGCTGTCGGTCCCTTACGCGGGAGCATGCCTGTGATTCACGGCGTCATTTGTGGCTTGTACTCGTTCTCACAAACCCTCGGCAGTGTTGACTTACCGGGAGGCGCAGCCACAGGTGGAAAGTCAGAAACCTCGTGCCGCCCGAAGCGGAACCGTGGAGGCACCACTTCCGCGGCTTCTTCCTCGGTTGCTGGCACCCATGGCATCCTGTAGCTGCTTGCACAGCACCACCCACAGTGACAGTTACACAGATTGGGGTTTTGTTAACTAACAGCTGTGGCTTCGAGTGGACCCTCACTCAGGACTGGTGGGGGAATGTTTTCTGTTCTGCCTTTAATGCTTAACACAGATTGCCTCTTGCGTAGTGGGAAATCAGGCTTTTGGAGACGAAGGAAGCACAAGTGGCCGGGGCACACCCCCACAGTGACTCTTTAGGTGTGACCATGCAAAGCTGTTTTCGGACCTGTCGAGCACTGGTAATGCGGTGGCAAAGTGGCATTAACTGTAATGCGCTGGGGTCTGACTGCCTGGCTGGGAATCGTAGCTCAGCCTCCTCCGTGTGACCTTCAGCGTGGACCTGAACTCTAAACCTATTTACCTTTCTGTGAAAATGAGGACGACGGTAATACCCAACCCCTCACAGTGTCGTCGTGAGGCCCTAGCGAGACCGTGCGTGAAGTGCGTCCAGGTAACGGAAGCTGCTCTGCAATAGCCGTGGCTGTCCGTAAGGCACGGAGCGGTACTGGGGGGTGTCTCACCCAAGAATGACCACGTGCTGGCCAGAAGAACGTACTGGAAAAAAGAGATGTCTAGTGTAAACACTACCATGAAGCTCTGTGACGGCTTCTGTACATTCAGATTCTCATTAGCGATTGTGAGGTACCTAAGCAGTTCGTCAGGAGCGGGCGGCCGGATGCCTGTCTGTCGGTCTGTCTGTGTGTGTGTACTTCTCACAGTACTTCAGAAATGCTTCTCAGCTCGGGCTTGGTAACGTTTTTTTGGTAATTGTGAAACAGAGTAGGTCTTAGTCTAATTTTCTTGAACTCAAGAAACTCGTGGAACTTCTCAAATGCAAGTCTGATTCACGTGATGAGTGCTTTTCGCACCACTCCTTTTCCTCTCATTGTTTCCCTCCCTTGGGAGACTTAGGCCTCTTACTCTCCCAAGAACCTAGAACACACTTTTCCATAAGCGACAGAAGCATTTGCTCCCAGTCACGAACAGGAGGGTGCGGGGGTCTGCGCCAGCACCTGGTGCCCCGGGCGCCTTGCTTTCTTAAGGAAAACGGGTCTGCGGTCAAGTCCTAGTTTGTTCCCTCTGTACTCTGCGTCCAAGTTTATTAGCTGGTGATTTAAGTCCACCATCTGGTGCTGCTGGCTCTGCTCACGCTCGGGCCTCCGCCCGGTCCTTGGCGCGTCGCAGGAGGCAGCTAAGCTACGTTCTCGTGTCCCCCTCTGGCCTGGAGCTCTTCACATCTTACAAACACGTGCTTGTGAAAGTGGCAGTGTGACCTGCAGCACGCTGTACATGGTGGAGAATTTCTTCTTACTCGTGTGGTGTGTAGATCTCTTCCTTTCGTCCACTCAGCTTTCATGACCTTCCATTCTCGGTGACCGGACCCCGAAGTCTACCACACCTGCTGTGGGTAGGCACAGACGAGCAGGTGTCCGACCAGAGCTAGGGGGACCTGTGCTCGGGGGCTCTGAGAAAGGAGCAGAAAGTGGGGAGTGTTTCACTGCACCTTGAAACGCTCTCCTGTCTTGGATCGGAGCGTAAATCAGCGAGTATCTGGAAATCTGGGTTTGTGGTACCCTCCTTGCCTTCAATACTAACATGCTTCCCAGCTTTTTTGTATGTATATAGGATCTGAGTAGAAATACCTTGAGGGCCTGGCACTCGTGGATGGGAAAATTAAGCAGTCTTTAAGAAAATCACCTTTTACTAACAGGCAAAATTCTGTAGGTGAAAGGATTGGAATGAAAGGTAAAACGTGTCTATAAACATGTTCTATGGATGCTAGGAAAGTAACTTCCACGGAAATCATTCAAGGTGGTTGATAAAACACAATTCATAAGTTGGCCAGAAAGTAAACTACCATGTCAGGGGATGAATAGACAGGAATTCAGAGATAAGGACTTGATAAGCTCTTAAACTTGATCACTGGTTTTTATATGTTGGTAGCTCCCACCCCCACCCCAGCCCCGCCAAAAAAGGGCCATGGCAACCCCAGGTAGAGACTATGACAGACAACCAGCCTCACCTTGTTTTTAAAAGAGTGTCCACAGTGCCCAGAATTGGTTCTTGGAAAACGCTAAGAAAACTGAAAGAGAAGGACGTCAGCAGTTTTTAGCATGATGGAGGGCTCCTCACTACCAGTCCTGCGGGTATTAAAAAGGTAAAGATACCTCTGCCAGCACATTCGAAAATTTAGACTAAATGAGCAGAGGCGAAGAAAAAGATGGAACTTAGCGAAACTAGCTAAATATGAAAAAGATGACCTGAAAAATAGTGAGTCAGGAGTAGTTTTCCCACAGACTTCAGGCCCAGGGAGTTGCACTGGTGATGTTTCATGGAGCAAATCGTTTCCGTCTTACAAAAACATTTCCAGGAAGGAGAGAGAGGGAACGGGTAACCACCAGCACAGCTTACAGGCAGTGTAACTCGACACCAAAACGCGACAGAGTTAATACAGGAAAGGAAGAGTTTAGGCCTGGCTCAACCATGGACATAAATACAAAATTCCTAAACAAAATATTGCCAATCAAAAATGAAAGTATGTGAAATAGAAAAATATGCTTAAAGAAGTTTCGTTTTCTCAGTTTAAGATGGGTATCATTACAAAATGAATCATTGGGGTCTGCCGCATTAAAAGATGATAGCAAAAAAGTCATGATCCTCTCCAGAAATGCAGAAAATGTATATTAATTTATAATTTAAAATGGAATTGAAAGTCCAAAGTAAACACTCTCAAACAATCTGATGATATACGAGGGCTGTCCAGAAAAATCCCAGCCATAAATGCCTCTGTTTTTCACAGTACATGGCTGGACACTTTCCGGACAGCCCTCGTACGTACTTGCTTCATATGATGTTTTTAATGTTATAATAAATATTATAGCATCTTTTTTTAAAAATCTGATGCAGGTTATAGATCATGTCATCTTCAACCACAGAATGTTTTGCTTTTCTTTCCGGTAGGAATGCCTTTCAGCTTTCGTGTGGCCTGATTTTCCTGCTGTCACCGCTAGCACAACATTGACTAGAGGTGGTGGGAGTGGCCATCCCATGTCCTTCGTCCTGGCCTCCGCAGGAGACAGTTCAGTCTTTGATCGTGACACATTGTGTCAGCTGTGGGGGTTTCATCGATGCCTTCTGTCAGGTTGAGGAAGTTCTCTTCTGTCTCTAGTTAGTTGAATGTTTTTATCGTTAAAGTTGAGGCGATCTTGTGCTTTTTTTTTGTCCTACATTCTATTAATATGGTGTATTACATTGATTTTTTATATGTTAAACCAACTTTGAATTCTTAGGACAAATTCCAGTTTTTATATCTTGCTGGGTTTGGTTTTCTAGTTTTTTGGGTTTTTTGTTTTGTTTTGTTCTGTTTTGGTTTTTGCATCTTTATTCTTAAGGGGATATTCCTCTATACTTTTCTCTTTTCTTTCTTGTGACATGTCTGTCTGTTTCTGTTATCAATGTCTCAGTGTCATGATCTCTGTTTGCCACACTCTCTCTTTTGCTCTCTGGTATAAGGTGTGCAGAGTTCATCATTTTCTGTCCATTTCTCGGCCCAAATCTGGAATGAGCCTTTCAGTTTAGTGGGAAACCATGACCTGGGTGCTATGGTACCCACTGCTGTTGCTGCTCATTGCGTTTAGCTCCTGAGTGGTTTTTCTCATCATTCCAGAATACATATACGTGTGTGTGTGTGCGCATTGCCCTTTGTTCTGGAATATACACATACGGTGGCACCTTTTTTATATGCAAGAAAAAACATAACGTTGGATGAAATAAGAAAGAAGATTCCATTGATACAATGTTCATAAATCAGTAAAACTGAGCGGTGATATAGTTCACAATATATTCATCAGAGATAAAGGAATGCAAGAGAATAAGTAACAGAAATGAGTAACGGTAATCACCTCCCACCAGGGATGCAGGGGATACGTTTGGAGCCGGACTCACAGTGGTGAATGAATAGGTGTGCTCTGCATTTCACGTTGCTCCCCTGTGAGCTTTAAATTGGTTATGTGCAGCATAAAGCAGTGTTAAATTACTTTTCTTGTAATTTGTAAGTACTCTTTAAATAATTTTTGATCTTTTGCCAGATAGGCCAGAAGTACCTTCCTGTTAGGGCTGTTGACGTCCTTCAATTTTTAGTGCTGGGTCCATTGGATATCCATATTGATAAAGGTGAATGGTGATCATTACAGCGTATTCAAAAATCAGTTGCATGTATATTGAGATCTACATGTGAAACACGTAATCAATAAAGGATTTAGAAGTAAGAATAAAAGAATATACTCATGACCTTGAGGTAGACAAAATTTTCTTTAGTGTACAAAAACTCTGAACATAAAGGGGGAAAGTACTTACTTAAACTCCATTAAAATTAAAAATTTCTATTTATCAAAACTACATCAGTAAATTTCACTGTCTTTACCAAGTGGAATAAGAAAATTAGAGAACTATGATTATACTCAACAACATGGATGGATTTCACAGACATAACGTTGAGTGGGGGGAAATCTGTACTTATAATTAATTTCATTTGGGTAAAGTTAAAACAAATAGGCAAAACTCACCTGGGGTATTAGAGTCACAGTTACTCTTTCTCTGGAACGGGGACCTGAGGGCGTCCTGGGGGTCTGGTAGTGTTCGTTCATTAGTCTCTGTGCTGATTACATAGGTGTATTCATTCAGAGAAAATTCTTCAAGTTGCACATTTTTTATTTGTGTATTTTTCTGTTCATGCTGTATTTCAATAAAGCGTTGACCGAAGCATTTAGATACTGAGTTGCGTACAGTGGACTTGCTCTTGTGTAGAATAAAGAGGAATCAGCTACTCACGTGTGCTTCTTGGCGTCTGAATAGTTTGCTGAGTTACATCAGAGCTGATGCCGTCACTGCGGGGGGGAGCGAGAGGCGGGATGGGAGGGAGACTTCTGGAGTTGTGTTTCCAGCAGGTCCACCAAGGGGGACACGTCCCAGTGTCGCCCACTGTCCAGGCCTCTGACCGTGGCTGACCCAGGAGCTCACGTCCCCTCTTTCCCTTGTCCCCCCAGGTGGAGGAGCTGTTGATGGCCATGGAGAAGGTGAAGCAGGAGCTGGAGTCCATGAAGGCGAAGCTGTCGTCCACCCAGCAGTCTCTGGCGGAAAAGGAGACGCACCTGACCAACCTGCGGGCCGAGCGAAGGAAGCACTTGGAGGAGGTTCTGGAGATGAAGTGAGTGTCCGACCTTGTCCTCCACACGGGCGCTCCGGGGACGGGCGCCCCCTCACCGCTGTCTTCTCCTGGCCTGTCGGTCACCCCGGGCACGCTTGGCCCAGTTTTCATCTTCTGTGCATTTCTCCCCCCGACACAAAGGTGGAACAAGTCCTGGCCAGACAGGGTGATCTGACTCGTCTTCGTTGCAGTTGAAAGTTATCTGGGGTATCTGTATCCACTTGCGTCTCTGAGATTTCTGAAATCTTCTGGAAACTTTAGACAAACTGTTGAGCTTACCGAGGTGAGGGCTGTTGGTCCTGAGGTCATCTAATGGCTAGGCAGTTGGTAAAACTACTTTTTATTATAAACATTTCCAAAGGTACCCAGAAGTGGGGAGAAGGATATAACGAACCCCCAGATGCCCGTGGCCCATGTTTAACGATTCCCATTCTGCTGCGCTCGCCAGTCACTGTTTACGGAATTGTCACTTCGAGCAGAACGTGGCTGTCGGTCACCGTCCTGGTCGCCCCGCGTCGCATGGCGTCCTGAGACGAGAGAGAGTCTGTTGTGAAGCGTGTGTGCGTCTGTTAGTACAGCATGGCTGCGTCTCTTGCCCCTTTGTGACTTTGGAAAGTTCTGGTCTTCTCTTCAGAATAAGCATTTCTTTTTTGAAAATCCAGTAGTACTGTGTCCATCCTCAGCACTGCCTGAGTGTCCCTTCATTTTACTGAACCCAGGTCTGCCCTGGGGTGCCTCCGTGACCTGAACCTCAGCTGTTACCTGCACTCTTCTGTCGTCTCTCTCTGTCCCCTCCGGGAGGCAGCTCCCTGTCCCCTCCTCCGCCGTGGGATCCTTAGCTCTTCTCTGTGGTGTTCTGGGTCGGAGTTTCCGCACGGTGCGGGTCGTTCAGGTTCACCGGCTTAAAGTCTTAAGGCGCCCTTGCTTTGAGTCGCGCTTAAGTTTCATTTCAGTCCTGGCGAAGCGGTTGTTGGGCACCTTCCTTTTAAGAAGTTATCTCAGCCCTTGGACGTGATCCCGTCCACGTGCTCTGGTGAGAGAGGGCGGTTCCCACCAGGTCCCTGTTTGCGCTGGGGGAACGACGCTCTCCTGCTGTGACTCGTTGGCACGTTGTGCCAGTCACGTGTCCAGGGTTGGGGATCTCTCGGTTTCTACAGCTTTGCCCAGAATTCACTTCCTTCTGTTGTCATTTTGTAAGTTCACTCCCTCCCAGGAGTTCTGCGTGACGTCTGCCTCTAGTGACGTATGGCAGCCCCGTGTTAACCCTGTGACTTCAGCAAGTCACCTAACCTCTCTGTGCCTCCGTCTCCTCATTTTTAAAATGATAGTGATAATTGTCTGCTGCAGAGCATTTTCATGACAGTGAAATAAGAGATTATTAATGCATAGGAAGCACTTAATACTGGGTATTATCCGCTTATATAAGTACGCGTGTTTTCTGGTGGTGATTTGTAAGGAAACAGATTCGTTAGGCAAAATTGCAGAAGGAGAGAGGCAGTACCCTACCTGTGGCTGTTGGCAGTGATAACCCGATCCTTCACTCTGTAATCACGGCGGGATCCTCCAGGTTTTACATATTTATTCCGTTGAATTATTGATCATTGAATAAGGACAAGGACATGTTGGTTAGAACTGGAGCACCTGAAACACAGAAGCAGCATGAAGGTGGTGTGGCGTGCACGTGTGTGACTGCGTGTTTCTAGAATGAGAAGTCTTCCCCGAGGGAGGGCAGTTGGCCCGTTTGTATAGAAAATTCTGCAGCAAAGAACTAGAATAGCCTTGTTTTCTAGACTAACCCTGACCTAGTCAAACCCAAAGGAATGTCCTGACAGTCCTTTTCCATATCTAGTATTGATCATTTTCACCTTGGAGCAGCTGTTGCGGATGAGCAGTGGCTGTGAGCTTGAGGAGATGGGAAGCTGGTCCCTCCGGGGCCTGTCCGTGCTCAGTGGGAGCGTTGAGTGGGTCAGTGCGTCCTGAAGGGACGAGTATCTTCATTGGCAGTTCTCACGTTGGTTCTTCTTTTCCTTCTGCTGTGGCCTGGTTGGCCGTTGTTTTGTTATTCCACGTTTATGTTGGCTAGCCCTTTCCCTAAGAAAGAGAGGGTGAACGGGAAAACTAAACAGCAGCTCAGACGACCACGAGAAACTTTGTCAGTCACGGGCTTCCCTGCCAGGGTTTCTAGGTGAGCCGGTGTCCCCTGCCCTGTTGTCACGCCCCTGCCCTGTTGTCACGCCCCTGCCCTGCCGTCACGCCCAGTTGTTCATTTGGAATGAAATTTTTGTGGAGCCATGAATGTGACTGCCCTGAGAGCTGGTTCGTTAGGGCAGGGATGGGGGAGCTCTCGGCGTCTGCGAACCCGGGGTCTGTCCGGTAAGTAGCATTCCGTTAGTCCGGTGGGCAGAGGAACCCAAACCGCTGTGGCTAAATTTTATCCTCTTGAGATGCCTTTGGACTAAAGGAAGATTCAGCTTCCCACAAACAGAAAACACATTCCAATTTTATGAACCTAAAAAGAGTCCAATTTTATCATCTGAATTCTGGCACTTAAAAAATGCTTGCCTATTAACAGAGAAAAATAGAATACACTTAGAACTAAGAAGCTATAGACAGTGGTTACTGGACAAAGTCCAGGGCTAGTTAAGTGATCCATCTGTTATACCTTGCATAATTAAAATAAGAATGTATTTCAAATTTTATCTCCTGATATCCTGCAGTATTTCATTTTAAAGTTTATTATAGAGTTGCTGGCATAAAAAGAATCCCATTTGGGGATTTATGACAGTTTTCCAAATTAACCACAAAATTGAAAGTAGTTAGGCAAGTTATGGTCTAGTAACGAAACAAGAACACGTAGACTGTTGTAAAGCCACTCTTGTACACTGCCACCACATGCCTTATTGGAGTCATTGGACATATGATAAAGGACTTTAAGTGGGATTGGAAACATGTTTCATTCACAGAGGCCTAAATACTGAGATTTAAATATTCTGTAGGAAATCATACAAATATTTGTAAAAATTTCCTATACTGGAATTGAAAATAGAAAACAAAGCGTGTTTTACAGCATAGCTCTGCAACAAGCAACGCCGGTGGGACTGGTCATAATTAAAATCACAGAGCAGAGTCTGTGTTACGTGTCAGCAGCCGTCCCCTGGGACCTTGGGACTGCCCCCTGGTCACCTCTAATTCTGCCTCCCGCTTTCTGCCCTGCTACCCGACTCTCTTACGCTACCTGCCTGCAGAAAGTGTGGCCGTGCCCTCGCTCACACCTTCCTTCATCAGAAGCACAGTGGGAGCTCTGAGTTGCTGCAGGAGGTGGAGGAAAGGGGCTTCTTAATGTAGCGCTTCCTGGAGTTGCTGACCTCTTCCTGCTGCTGGACTTTGATCACGGCTCGCTCCTTCTCACAGGGTGAGGTGTGTGTGTGACAGGTGTTCCCTCCATTGTTGTTTCCTCGTGGCCTGAGCTGGGCTCAGGGACAGATAACCGACTCGCCCTGGCCTGTCTCTTCCCCTAGAGCCGAAGCCCATCCCGCCTGTTAACCGCTGAGTGTCAGAGGTACCCCCAGACAGGAAGCCACGTGCCTTAGCCAATGTTGTCCCTGTGATCCGTTCATGTAAACAGGCTCAGGGGGCTGGATAATCCATAAGTAGCAGGTAAAGAACGAAGCCTTGTCGGCAACATGGATTTTGATCGCTACTTTTAAGACAGATGATCTGCTGCAAAATTTTTGCTATGCCACATGGGATGAGGGAAATTAAAACTCTCTTTGACCGAAATGTTCTCCGTGGAGAGGCAGCAGGAGGCGGTGATGAGAGATGTGCTCGCCCTTCGCCGTCTCCTTCTGAAACGTTCTTTGTTCTCCGACGTTTCCATAAGGCGAGGAGTCATTTCCCTCAGAAACCTCCATTTTTGCCCGAGCCTGTGCGTGTCAGGGACTAGTTTGTTTTTCCAGTGCCCCTTAAAGAAAAAGGAAATGTTTCGGCTCCCAGCCCGCTGCGACGCCCCAGCGCCCGTTGCTCTGGCCCCGAGTTCCGTTGGGCCCCACGAGAAACAGCTCCGCTGTCCCATTCTCCCTGACACCCTGCGAGCTCACAGGGGAAACGCCCTGTGCTGTCGCAGCGAGCCGTGACAGGCTGTGGCGCTGAGGGGGCGGGGCCCTGCAGTGACGGCCCAGCCCCTGAAGTCTGAAGTGTGGGGTGAGGGGCGGGACCCCGCTGACAGCTTGGGCCCTGGGCAGGTGAGAGGCCGCTCGGGGCCGTGTGCTTCCACCTCCCCGTGTAAAATGGGACCCGAGGACATTTCCTTCTGCTTTCAGGCCCGGTTTCTCATTGGTTTTATGTGCAGCCTGAAACTCTCCAGCTCTAAACTCAGACACCGGGAGTTGGGTTAATTGTGGTATTCAGTAGATGCCACAGTGCTTCTTGCTGGGGATGCAGGCCTACCGTGGTGAACCCGTGTGGGTCACAGCTGTCGGTCATTTCCAGTATTGGGGGAGGGGCAGGTACACCTGCCGGCCGACCTGCCGAGAGAGTGCGAGTTCTGCTCCAGACCTCCGCGGTGCGGGGAGGCTCACAGGGAGTGGGGATCATAATAGAGCATGTCATCCTTTTTCTTGTAATGGGTCTCTAATTGGGAGGTGCAGAAAGCCTGTGAGCTTAGAGACCAAAAGACAGAGAGATGCATCTTTGGCCTTTGGTGTTTTTCTAGATGTGTCTAGGAAAATAATTGATGAATACAATTTTCGTTGTCACTTCTAGACCCATTGTTGCTCACTAACAGAAACCTTTCTTTTGCCTTTGGGCATCGTGCGCACGCAAGCGTGCACACCCCCTCCACCCCCCCACCCCCCAAAAAACGAAAACCAGTCTTTTTTTCTATATAGTTTCTAAATAACCAAGACTTAACTTGTTCACCTTATTTTAGACTTCGAAGGCTTGATTTTCAAAGTTTTGGAAATCATTGCTATTAGTGAGTGGCAGAAATTTTAAAAGCACTATTCTAATTTTTGGCTCCAAAAACAGCCATTTTTTCTTTTTGTATAGAGATATCACTTATCTTCTGGCTACTTTCCTTGAATGAGCCGTGCTTTTCTTTCTTCCTTTGGAGATAACATTATCTAGCCCAAAATAAGTGTTTTTAATAGCTGGATGATATGGAATTTAATTAGGTCTGAATAATATAAAGACTTTTCCATTGACTTTATACGATTGATTTGTACTATGGAAAATTACACCTATCATTATTCCCACCACCCAGGGTATATATTGCACTGTTTGAAAACTGTATACCCTTTACCCCCAAAGAAACTGCATTTTGTCTTTTGCATCTCGGTTCGGAGGTTGGATAGTGTGATTTCTTCTCCCAGCATGCTGTGCGTTTTCTCCTCTTTGTGGCTACTGTTGGTAGTATTTCATCAATAATTGTAATAATGGGCGCTCTTCATCTGAAATCAGGGGTGTGACTGCATACCCCAAATAGAGTATTATCTTGGATTAACCTCTTGCCCTAAGCATGAAAGGTGATAAAAACAGTTGCCAGGGACAAAAGAAAGTAGTGTGTTGGCCCCGTGACCTCCTAACACACTGACGTGACAGTAACTCTTAAAATTATTTGTTTGTCAGAGAAGTAAAGCAGCTGGGTGTTTTGTTTTGTTTTGTTTTTAAGAAACATTTAATATATTGACTTTGGCTGATTATTTTCTCCTAAAATAATTGCATTTCTCTCTAAGCTTGACTCGTCGGCCATATTTATGAGTTGGTCCATTCTTAAACACAAATTGAGTTTATTTTTGAACATTTAACTTGGCATGTCTTCGATGTTGTGCCCTTTGCATTGCTACTGCCATCACTTTCACTGTAGCTTTTGTCACGTTACCTAGACAAACGGCCAGTCTTCCTAACTCTAAGCTCCAAGCTACCTGACATAGAAATGCTGGAATAATTTTTTTCAATTATGACTTTTGACAGGTTACTTCAGTATTATTTAGGATTGTCTTTAGTCATTTCATTTTTAATGAAAATCCAAATGATACCCCTATTTCAATAGAAGTATAAGAAAATGCTACTAAACTAGGGTTTTACTTTTCTCACCAGACGCAAGGGGTAGAGGTCTGCAGTCCAGGGCAGCCCCGTTGGTCCCCTGACACCAAAGGGTCTGGGCTCCTTCTTTTCCACGGTCTGCAGTCTGTGGCTCTTCGCCTGTGCTTGCAGAAGGGCTGTGCAGCGAGGCCAGGCCTGCGTGTTCCGGACTGCGAGGGGGGACACAGACAAGGGGCCAAGAGATCTGCCATCTGAGTCTACCTCCTTTTCCAAAGACCAAGCACCAGATGTCCTTTGGCTTCTTATCAGCCAGAACTGTGCACCGGTCCTCCCGCCATGTGCAAGGGAGCTTGGGAAAGTACACGTTTTAGTTGGACAGGCTCACTGGTCCCAAGTCCCCTGTTTCATTAGTAAACAGGGTGATGTAGTGGACATTGAACAGGCCACTAGCAGTGTCTGCCATAGCTGCCCTATTCAGAAGCTTTTACAACCCCATTTTGCCCAGCAGATTAGACCCTTGGGCCAAGATCGAACCAAAAGACCAGAATCAGGCCCGTAGGGGTACGGACCGCTCGCTCAGAGGAGACTGCTCACCTCCCATTTGTCATTCAGGCCTCCTAAAAACCTGGACAAGTATGTACAGAGAGGATCAGAAGTGATCAGATTTTTCCCGTGACTGTTTCCGGATTGTTTCAGAAATGTAAAGTGTTCTTTTAAAATGCAGTGGGCTGGAGGGTGTGGCGAGCTGCCTGGCTGACTGCTGAGTCACTGCCTGTCAGAGGCCCCGCAGCACCGCCCGCACACCGGTTAGAGCAGACGCACGCATGGCCGGCGTGAACCCCGGGCGTGCGAGTCATCCACTGTCGAGCCTAAGGTGACACCATGGGCCCTAGCGGGGACGTGGGCAGGAAAACGGAAGCAGGCATTTCCCAACAGTGTAACTACAGATGGCCAGGAAAACCTCAGGCCTCACTGATGGGAAAGGGAGGGTAAACTTAAGTTTTCGGTGCCCTTCTCCAAGGTCTCACACGGTAGCAGCCGCGGAGTGATACTGTGCCTCTTCCCAAATTTATCCTCTGACTTTTGCCTTTCCTGGCCGTTCTGCCTATAATGTGTTCTATTCATTTACATTCTGAACGTGGTGCATGGAGAACAGAAAGGTCAGAGACTGACGGTGTCATGGAATTTAGAGACAGAAAGGAGAGTTGTGGCTGCTGCCTTTCAGCACTTTGCAAAACTGCTAACAGTTGTCTTAGCTCTGGAAGCACAGGGCCGTGGTTGGAAATGATCAGTCAGCATCCTTTTCACGCTAGTGGGCACTTGGCGGCTGAGCGTTGCTAGTGAATATAATACCCCAGAAGCCCTTTCGACCAGCCCCCACGTAGCCCTTGACCTGCTGGATTGAGGCTTCTTCGTTCTCTCTCTGCTGAAGGTGCTGCCAGTGGCGTGCTAGGGCAGCTGGTAGAGCGCTCCCGGGCACACCTGCCTAGCTCAGGTGGCCTGCTGAGGTGCACAGTTCCAACAGCGCTCGTTGGTTCCAGCTATTGTGAATGTTGTAATGACTCCTGTATCTTTATCGTTGTGACGTTTGTAAGAAAAGATACTCCTGTGAAACTAAAGCTGAGTGTTTTGGCAAGTGGATACAAGTAAATCACTTAAAATGGTTGAATTGGGTAAAAGAGATCATTATTAAATGCTGAGGGAATGTTTTTAATTCAAAAGTATTTTAAACTGGAACTGCTCTCACAGGATGGAAGTACGAGCCCCACGCTAACAAACAGAAACAGGCTCCAGAAAAGCGATGCGATCGGGCCCCTGGGTCACGTGGCGAGTTTGAACCCCACCTGTCGAAGATCGGTAGGCGGTGCGCGCCTACGTAATCTCCCCCTTCTTCAATGAGCTTTTTCGAGTTCATCAGCAGAATTAAGTGTCATCTAAAAGGGGATTTTCTAAGTTTCTTGGCAATAACGTTGGTCCTGGAAACTGGGAACGGTAAAGTTTTACAGAGAATGCTGTGGAGCATCAATTACTTATGAAAGTGTGGTAGACACCTGATTCTCAAGTAGTAAATAAGTATAAAGCACCTTTTCCATGATGTAACATCTTTAAGATTTAACACAAACTAGGTTAAATGTATTCACACGGAGTTGGTTTTAATTCCAAAGACAAATTTATCAAAGAATCACGTAGTTTTTTGCAATCTAAAAAGTCAGACGTTTTTTCAACCTGTCACAGAAGCTAATTCTTACCTCTATGAAGTCGGACAGCTGTGTCGTGGTGACAGCACGGGTTTGATATTTTACCGAGATCATGCCAGTTGGAATCAGGACCCTGTGGGCATAACACGACACTGGCTTACTGTATCTAAACCAGAATGAAAAGCGCAGACAGAGTTTTGTACCCATTCCCTGAAAAAATGTGGAGCTGTTTTTGGACTAAAATTTCATAGCTTTTGTGGCTAATGAGGCATGAAATAAACTGGCAGGCTCAGCGCGCGCAGAGCACAGTGGTCCTGTGTGCGCGTCCTAACTCCCAGCCCCTGGGGTTCCAGCAAGGTCACAAATTAAACCAAGTCGGGATTAATCAAAAGTACAATCAAATAAAACCCCATCATTAATCCTCGTCTGAGTCACAATGGAGAGATTGTGTGATTGTGTGAGACGCGCTGGGGAGCGCGCTTTTGTCCTGAGGAGGAAGATCAACAGCGAGGTGTCGGGCAGAGAAATGGCGCCCCGCAGGTGCCGCAGTCCCTGCAGCCAGGAGAAAGCTGCGGCGGCGGCGGAGCCGCAGGTGAGCCTCTGGAGCCCTGGAAGGGGTGCTGGCACCGGCGCGGGGACGTCTGGAGCTCTCTGCGGGGCCCCCACATCCATTCATTGTTGCCGTTTGCTGAGAAGCTTCCTGATTGGGTGTAGCAGCTCCGGGCAGCAGTCTCTCCCAGGTAAACTGCCAGAAGTGTCCTGTGTGGGTCTCAGCGCTTCGTCAATGCGTAGAGTTGATCGCAAAGCATTTTCTCTGTGGGAGTGGCTAAGTGTCACAGTATGTCATCCCCAGCCCAAGGGGGACAAGTTCCCAAAGAAGAGAACTTTCAGCCCACGTTTCGTCCCTGTGTCTGACCTCTGAGCTTGCTGATGCGAGCTGTTTGCGAGCTGTCTTACTGCTGCTACGTGCTGTTCCACAGTGGTCGTGTTGCTCAGTTTTCATTCCTTAGCGGCCAGTCAGAGAGCCAGTTTCCATGTCTACTCGGGCCCTGTCGTTGCTGTTACTGTGGGTAGAATTTGCATATGCGCCTTCATTTGCATATGCGCCTGAAGGATAGTGTTGGCCTTTGTTGGCCAGCTGCCTGCTTTGCTTCAGTACTCAGCAGAATTTTCCACCCTCACTCACTCATCTCTGGTTTGGCTCCCGATTTGAGATGGAAACTTCCACACAAGTGATCACCTGTAGCACGTGACTCAGAGGGCGTCCCCTGTGGCGGAGTCTCCGTTTCTTCCACTGCGTTTCTGCTGTGTATGTGCCGACCCCTTCGTGCATGCAGAGCGGTGTTAGGTGCTGTAGGGAGCACGTGTTCTCTTCTTCCCAGTAAGTTACCACGTAGTATCCGTGCACGCATACATCTGACAGTTAAGTTTGCGAACTCATCCTAGAAAAGTGCCACATGTCTCATGGCTATGGTCACCTTCAAAGTGCTCCCCTTGGGAGGCCCTGCACCAACACCAGCGCCTGGTCCACCCTTCAGAGCAGTTCTGGAACTCTTTTCCTGGAATGGCCATGTGAGCCGTTGTTGTATGACCCTTGATGTCCTGAATGTCCTCAAAATGTCTTCCTGTCAGTATTTCCTGTATCTTCAGGTAAATAAAAAAGTCATTGAAGGCCAGATCAGGTGAGTAGGGAGGGTGTCCCAACACAGTTCTTTGTGTACTGGCTACACACTCCTTCAGACAGAGCTGTGTGAGCTGGTGCAGTGTCGTGATGCGAGGGCCATGAGTTGGTGGTGGTTAAGTTCTAACTTTTTCATGCAGCCTTTTCAGCATTTCCAAATAGTAAACTTGGTTGACTGTGTGTCCAGTTGGTGCAAATTCATAATGAACAATTTCTCTTTATATCAAAAAAGTTAGCAACATCATTTCGACTCTTGATCTGAACTGATGGAACGTTTTTGGTCATGGAGAACTGGCTGACATCCATGGTGCACTCTGACGCTGGGTCTCAGGGTCGTGCTGGTACCCCCGTGTGTCATCACAGTGATAACACGGCCCAGAACACCGTCTGGCCTCCCCAGAAGGTCCTGGCAAACCTGGACTCTCCTTTGCTCGTGTTCGTCGGTGAGCTCCTCCGGGCCCACGTCTGCACACACCTGCCTCAGGCCAAGGTTGTCAGTGAAGGTTTTCCTGTTTCCCTGTCGTCGTGTACCTGGTCTGCTGTGCTTCTCACAGTCAGTCATGATTTTGATATACAGTTCGCCAAATTTTTGCCGTGTTTTCGTCAGTTCTGCTTGTTATTGGCCGCCCCGACCTCTCTTTGTCAGTGATGCTTTCTCCCACCTCAGAAAAACATTTAATCTGTACACTGCTTTTCCCTTCATGGCATCATCCCCATGAACTTGGATGGGCATGTCCCTGATTTCACTTCCACTTTTGCCAAGTTTAACAAGAAATTTAATGTTTGTTCGTTGCTCTAATTCAAGCTCCGACATTCTCATGATGGCACACAAAACCACGCAACAATAATGAGTGCCACTCAGCAAGACACGGCCACATGTCGACACAGACATGACTGTGAGACTCAGTTATACCAAGGTAGTTAGTCATTCCCATAAACTTTTATTACTAAAAATAACACTTGGGTTTATGGTAAGACTTCATTGTAATGAGGTATTATTTCAGATTTTATCTTTCCATTTAGCTGCTTATATATTATATTACACTTTGGTATTGTCAATGAAACATCAAGAGTTGAATTATCATTAGAAAATAAAGGCCTTATGGCCGACAAAGTACTTCTTCGGGGGTCATGCAGCCCTGTAGAAGATGGGGCAGGCTTTTGGGTAACCAAATATTTATTAAGTTTAAATTGGAACCCCTACAAGTAGTGCCTCCAGTTTCATTGTCAGTGACATTTAACGTGACGTGGCAGATTGCTCATAGGGGTTCTTAAGTTGCGTCCAGTCTAGCGCACAGAGGCCACGCTGTCTGTATATTCCACGATCATTCTGAGCCAACGTAACAAGGAAAAGCATTGCGGCCCCCGGGAGGTGCCTGGGGGCACATCTGCCCAGCGCCGCCCACCCTCTCTTCCCACCACCTTCCTGCTCCAGCTGTGACTGAGTGACAGACACGGCTCCTTAGGGATCTCTTCAGAGAAAGGTGGAGCAGGTGGTTCAGGATCCACCTACGAAGTGCCTGCTCGGTGCCTGGACCTGTGCGTGGCCCTCACGGAGGCATTGACGTAAGATTCAGAGACCTAAGCCGTGGACATAATATAGTTGGGGAAGCATCTGAAGGGCATTTACAGACCCGAGGCCTGTCCGGAAAGCATCCAGCCATGTGACGTGAAAACTGGAGGCACTGAGGGCCGGACTGTTTCCGGACAGCCCTCAGACAACGTAAGCTGTGAACGTGCTGAGAGGAAGTGCTGGAGAGAAACCGGCGGACAGGCCAATGCCCTGGTCACCCCCCTCCGTGATGCCACCTTCTTTTCCTTCTGGACCCTAACCAAAACCTAGTGAGCTAAAGCACAGGGATCTGTGTGCGTCCTTGCCAGATAAGGCAGGACCAGACGTGTGCGCGCTGATGAGAGGAAAAGAGTTGTAGGTGTGAGAACGCCCGGAGACAGGTTAGCTGAGCTTCTGGGTTTTCAAGATGATTCTTTCTACAAAGCGATCACCTCTGTGTCCTTTTCAGCTTGAACTGCGCCAGCACTCTGCCGAGGTGTCCGTGTAGCAGCGTCATAAAGACGGTGCGAGGCAGGACACCCTGACCGGGATGCCCGGCTGCTGCTGCTGCGTCTAAGTCCAGTGCAAACTTGGGCACGCGCTGGGAGCCTCGGTGCGGTCACTCACAAAACGGGGTGGTGACAGCAGGACCGGCAGGGGCTGTGGAGGATGAAACGTGTCCCTTCCCTTGCAGGCAGGAGGCTCTGCTGGCCGCCATCAGCGAGAAGGATGCCAACATCGCCCTGTTGGAGCTGTCGTCCTCCAAGAAGAAGACGCAGGAGGAGGTGGCTGCCCTGAAGCGAGAGAAGGACCGGCTGGTGCAGCAGCTCAAGCAGCAGGTGCAGCGGCGGGGCGGGCCCCGGGGTGCGGGAGGGCCGCTGGGGCCGCTGGGGCCGGGTCCAAACAGGGCTCCACCCGCGGTGGGGCGCTGGGGCCGGGGCCGCGTCGGCCTCGTGTCTACACAAGCAGGAGTTTCCGTATTCTCCACGCTCCTCTGGCCACATCCGGAAAACAGGGAGCATTCTCGGGGAAAGCGCTGGCTTAGACAACGTCCCCGTCTTGTGGGAGAGGGGGCGTCTAACTCTGTGTGGTGGCTGCATGGAATTCATGAAGTTCTGTCCACTTGGAACGAAAGGCTCTTACTTCGGCCGCAGCCAGTTCGATCCCTACCCCGGAGGCCCCTGGGCCTCGTGTGTGTGTCCCCGCAGCGGGCATGGGCGCCGAGGTCTGTTCTTCGTGAAGCCATTCCGGGTTCCTCGGGGCTGAGGCGGTCTCCAGGGAAGAGGGAGTGGTGCTCCTCTCTCTCCAGCCTGCCCTCCCCGCAGCCCGGGCTGCTGTGTCCGTGGGGCCTTCCAGCTCTGAGCAGCAGGGCCACAAACTTCCCCCAACGGTGTTTGCACCAGTGAGACCGTGTGCTGGAGGACGGGTACGGCGGAGAATTTTACGGCGTGTACGTAGTACCGCAGCTTTAAAACAGGGGAACGCTTCTCTGAAAAGGAGAAGAAAGCTGAATTTTGAAATCTGAGTTCCTTTCCCTTTCTTCAGTGCCCGGCGCTGGCTGTCCCAGCGCTGCGTGCAGGTCTGCGGTCCCTTTGCCAGTGTCACCCCTGCCCCTCAGCCACATTCTCTGTGCACCCTGCCTGCCCACGTCTGCTCTGCGCCTGAAGTGATCAGACTTAGGAAGAGTTTTTCAAGTGAAGGAATTTTTTGTTTTCTTTTTTTTTTTTTTAATAATTTTTTTTTTTTATTGTTGCACTTACTGGGGTGACCTTGGTTAGCAAGAATTACATAGGCTCCAGGTACGAGTCTACAGCGTATCGTCTGCGTGTTGCGTGATGTCTTCACCACCCAGGGAATTTTTCTTTTCTATTTCAGAGGCTCCATCGGTTGATAGCATTTTTGGCACAATAGTTAACAGTCACATTAACAAAAATCAGTATTTACACGATGAAGATACAATCTGTTTGTAGACGAGTGTTAAAACTGCTTAGAAATGGACATGGGTTTACTTACATGGCTAACTTGGCTGGGAAAATACCAAAAGATGTCTCTTTGCTGCAACATGGGTAGATGACCTGCAAAAACAACCCATTGCTCATTCACAAGTGACAGAAAACTTCCCCAGTGTCTCGCAATAATTTGTCACAAGGAAAGGACACCGTCCAGTATCCGGATGCCCGTTAAGTGAAACAGGAAGAGGGTAGCGCAGACCTGGCATTGGCCTGACCAGAGCTGATGGTGCGGGCGGAGGGCCGGGCGCGGGCCCAAGGCACAGGCCATCAGGCGCACAAGATGAGCAAGTTGCGGAGGTCTCACGTACAGCGTGGTGGCTGTGGTCAGGCCACTGTATCATAGATTTGAAACCTGCTAAGGGCGTAGATCTTAATTAAGTGTTGCCACCACACAAAAAAAAAGAAAAAAGTTAACTCTGAGGTGATGGAAATGTCGATTAGCTTCACGTGGTGATCGTCTCATAATGTATATTTATGTTAAAACATCCCATTGTACACCTTAACTGTATACAAGATACACTGGTCAAGTACCCCCGTAAAGGGGGGAGCTGGTGCCCTGAGATAGGAGGGTCTTGTTGACGAAAGGTGGTGTGAGTCTGGTCCCTCCACCTCAGGATACCAAAGACAATGCATGTCTGGCAGAGCCGTGTCTCATTCACGGTGACTTTTAATTACCTGCCTCTCAAGACTGTATACTTTCTTTAGGTACAAACTAACGACACTAATTAATCCTTGAAGTTACAATGCTACAACCTGATGCCTAAAAGAATCCCTGACACCTCAGGTGGAGTTCTGTGCCTGAACAGCCTGTAGAGGCGGGGTGGCGTTGGGGTGCCCTTGCCAACAGGGTCTTCTGTCTCCCTTCTGTGTCCCGCCTGCCCTCTCCAATGGGCCCGCGCTGTGATTCCTCAATGTCCGAAGTGTGCATGCTATTGGACAACGGAGAGGCCTCTTGGAAAGAGGACAGGGCATCAGCCTTGTTTTAATTTAAAGCCTCTAGTCCGCAGAGGCGCCCGCAGTCCGCAGGCCGTCTCCTCACCAGGGAGCCGTCCACATGGCCCACCTTCCCATTCACGGAGGTGCCCCTGGTGGCCCTGCATGACTGCTGTCAGACAGACGGATTTCACATTGGGGGTCCCCCTTCCCCAGGATAACCCGTCTCCTGACTCATTCGTGGCAAAGCAACTCTCAAAGGAAGGGCCGGAGCCAATGAGGAATCACGGCTGGGGCTGTCTGACAAGCTCACAGAAGCATGTGGGGGGTGCCAGCTCCGAGTTCGGCAGGGGACAGGTGACGAGGAAGCCCCCTGTGGTCGCCAGGCACCCTGGGAAGCACTCACACAGCCTGCATAGCCACCGCGGCTGTCACAAGGTGGCCCCTCACTGTCATTTTCTCCTTTTCACGTCACGAGCTCGCAGCCTCCATCCTGCATTTGCTGTCAGTGTGGAGTCCGGCTTTGCCCCTGCACGCTCCGTACAGACATGCCCTGGGCAGGCCCTGGCCACCCATTCTGGAACGACTGGCCAAACCCACTCATGACGGTATTAAGACTACTTCCACAGCGACACCTGCAGAGACGACAGCAAAACCACAGTCTGTGAAAGGACAACAGTGAGCAACAGAGCGAAGCTGCCCAGGGCTGTAGGTGGTCAGCGGGGGACAGCAGGCAGCGGGTGTAAGAGCCTGTGCGCCGCAGGAGCCGTGGGTGAAGTGAGGGTGGGGAGCTGCTGTCCTCGTCACCACGCCGCTCCTCCTCCGAGCACACGTCCCCGGGCACGTTTCCCCCGGCCGTGCCGGACTCGTCCTGCGTTTGCTGTGTGCACCAGTGTCACCGTCTTAGCTGTCCTCTGTGACGTCGCCTCCTGATAGTGGCTCCTACTTTGTGATGATAGGAGGTGGACACCTGTTGTGTAGTTACGGTATTTACAAGCTGGTAGAGGAGGAGATTACGGTCAGTCAGTATTTAATGATTCAACACCCTGTTGACTTGCTCCGATAGAAAGGTGAATCTCTTTAATTACCTGTCTCCCTGCAAGTCCAGATTCTCATGGGTTAAACGTTCAGCACGTTCACTTCTCCCTCGAAACCACTGCAGACGTTAGATCGGCCAGATCCCCCCGCGGCGGTGCCGGGCTGACTTGGCAGCACCCGGATGTGAGCACTTGCCATTGAGCGTCCTCACCTGGACCTGCCTTCACCTTCCTCAGCTCGCGGTCCGCTCTGCTCTCACTCCAGGACTCCTCAGTGTCGTTTGGCATTTTCTAGCCGTGAAGCCAGCTGCTTTCCTGACCCGAGTAAGGCCTCTGCGCGTTTTTTCTTCACTCGCACTTTCCTGCTCCTTTGGGCTTACGTTGAAACACGAGAGCGGAGGACAGAAAAGGGGAAACCCTTCGCTCACCCTACAGCTGTTCATCGTATTTGGTCTAAGCCGAGTGGTTCTCGTGGGCACGGCTGTCTGTCCACGTACGAGGGCCCCGGTCTGTGACCGTCGGCGTCCTGTTCCCTGTTGGCGTGAAGCACGCAGTGCAGTAGGGACAGCGCCCGAGCGAGTGAGGGTTGGGAGACCAGAGCGCCACTCCCACGCTGTTGGGCAGTGAGCGGCCCCGAGTGTAATGACCTGAATCAGCTACTGCACCCCCCTTCACAGGTCCCCAGTGCCTGGGGCTGGTGCAGGCAGGGCGGGTGGCGCAGGAAAGGGAGGGAGTGAAGTCATAAGACGGCAGGAGGGGGACCACTGTGACGGAGCGGGGCCACACACTCTGTCCACAGCTTGTGAACATGGGTGACCCAAACAGACACTTTCCCCCGGGAGAATCGAGATTCGTACATGCATCTCTGCTCTTAACTGAGGTGTCACCGACGTACAATCTGATTTTAGCTTCAGGAGTACAACATAAGGATTGACATGGGTGTAGGTTGTGAAATGATCGGCACAGGAAGTCTAGTGAACATCCATGACCGCACGCACGCAGTAACAGATTTGTTTCCTGTGCTGAGAACTTTTGGGGTCTGCTCTCAGGAATGTCCCAGTATGCAATACAGTATTATTAACTGCAGTCACATCGCAGTGCACCACATCCCCGGGACTTACGTATCTTATAACCGGGAGGAAGTTTGTGCTTTTTGACCCCCTTTACCTATAAATCTCTTGATACAAATGTTGGCAAGTAACTTGGGTTTTGGTTTTTGTGGAAACCAGGCCACAAGCTGCCTAACTTCCTCATCTACTAATACAATATGATACAGATAGAAAATAAGAATTTCAAGGTCTAAAGTTCCTTATTTCCCATGTTTTGTCAAATCAATATATTTATCTATAGCTGTGTTATCTACTAACTGCTGACGTTAAGAACAGTTTTATAAGAAGCTGTTACAAAGCTTAAGAAAGCGCCTGTGTAAGGACAGTGTAAATTTGTCTATAGAAATTGGCTTAGACTGTGAAAGGAAGAATTTCAGTTTGAAATTGAGAAAAAGGTCTTGGTTACTCGCTATCCTCTTGAACCCCTCTTGGTACCCGACCAAGAAATGGGTCCTGTTTGGGTGAGTTCCGCTTGCTTGGAGTAAAGCAACCCCCAGAGGTGAGACGTGGGCACACCTGGGTCCCTCCCAGTCGCCTCTCTTCCATCTGTTTCATCCGTCTTGTCATCAGTCCCAGATGTAGGAGAGTGATTCACAAAAATCGGATGAGACTCCCTCCCGCCTTTTCCAGCACCAAGTCTGACTGGCCATCCCGTGGTCAGACTGCTGTCTCTCCCGAGGCCACGGGGGACGTGGAAATCTCCCGAGTTTCCTGGTCCCCCTCGATCGTCTCCATGCACATAAATCACTGGGGCCTCCTGGCCCTGCGCTGTGCCCCTCCTACCCCTGCTGCTCTCCGGGGCTGTCAGGTGGCCTGATTTATGGTGCTGTTTCCTGTCTCGTTGACCTTGGTCTGAGGGTCTCATGCAGCATAAAGCTGGAAAGATTGGTTTCCAGGCTGGTCTCCCTGTCCCCCGCACTGAACTTCTCCTGCTGCGATTTGGTCAGACCAATATATTCCACAGACTACATTCCTCCTGCTGCTTTTGGTCTCTTTTGACTAATGTGGATACTTACTAAAAGTGAGTGTGGACTTCAAGGATATTTGCATTCAAGGACAAGAGAAGCAATCTTACAGAAATGGCGGCATTGGCTGGCACTGAGCGCCCTCTGCACGGGTAACGTACAGGACCAGAGGAGATCATCAGTAGCCTTCAGCCGTGTTATTAATGACCTCACAATTCTCTCTTGTGGTAAATAGTACTTCAATGAACCTTTATTTTAAATCACAGTGAAAATACATACATTGCCATAAAGGATTACTCTCAGTTTTTAAAAATTAATTCATAATCTTGACAGGTCAAAATCTTTTTCCCATCTTATATCAAAAGATGTCTTCTCGTTTCAACAGTTATTTTAGAAATTGTTGACTGGATTCATGAATAGTGTAAATAAAGTGTTCTGATTTAAAACTCGAGAGTGTTCGAACTCAGGCTGATTTTTAAGCAGCCAAGTTTGAAAATGTGCTATGTGCTAATAACCCTAAATTACCATCACAAATAATTCTGGTACTGTATTACTATTACTGTCTCTCTCTCACACACACACACATGGAAATCTGGCCCCAAAGTATTACACAGCATTTATTAAGGTAGTTTTTGAACACCAGAGTTTTTTAATTTTAAAAAATGCAGTAAATGTACACTCTTAAGAAGAGCTCATAGAGATGAGAGATGGAAAAAGCTGTTATCAAAAAGCTCCTAGAATCTAGTAACTGTCAAAGAATAAAATATGAAATGAAACAAAAAATCTAGTCATTCAGTTAGAAATTTAATGGACAAATTAACACATCTGAAAAGAGAAATCATGATTTGAAAGGTACCACTGCAGAAATGACCCAGAATGCAGCACACAGAGAGAAAACAAGACAGAAAATGTGAAGGAGATTAAGAGGCAGAGCGTCCATCCGATAGGAGTTTTAAGGATTGTAGAGAAAACTCAGAAGAGGCGACATTAGGATGGATAGAAACGTATTTCCAGAATTGATGAAATCATGAATCTTCAAACTGAAAAGGCACTACAAGTTTGTAGCAAGGTTGGTATTCACACGCAGGAATATTTTCATGAACCTGCAGAACGCCAAGAGAAAGCCATGTTGCAGGCGACCAGAGCGAACAGATAGATCACCCCCGAAGGCGGGAGAACTTGTCAGCAGATTTAATGGAATCAGTAACAAGCATAATAGGGTGGGATCATAAATAGCTTCAAAATGCTGATAAAGAACTACAGATCTAAAATTCTTCACCCAACCGTGTGAACAAAATAATATTTTCAGAAAAACACTGAGGGAGCTTATCGTTTCTGCTCGCTCGTTAAAAATGAGCTGCTGTAGTAAGACCGATGCGGTGACACCATGGCGGGGCGGTGCTGGCGGGTGGGGAGAACGAGTGTGTCGGCAGAGGTAACAGGCGCGCCAGCGCTGTAGCAGCGACAGGTTCGCTGAGGGATTGAAAACAGTGGTGAGAACAGTAAGTGGTAAGTGGGGCCGGTCGTGATACTACGTCAAGTCTGTGTCGTAGAGGAAGGAGAATAGACATGTGAGAGCTTCGGGCTTGTCGCCTTGTCCGAGCTGAGCGTTACATAAAGCATTTTTTTTCAGTTCCGTTAAGTGGAAGCCCACCAGCCCACCAGACCATTGTCACCCCTCTACCTTCCTGTCAAACTCGCCATGTGCCACAGGGCCCGGACTTTGTAGTCATTCTAGTCGTATTCGGCTTTTCACTGCAGGGGGACACTGTTATTTGGAGGAGGGGTGATATCTAATACCATGACACTTAGTTGTGACAGTTCAAGTTTGTCAGCTTTGTAAATACACGAGGTTGTTCTTTACAGCACCGTGTGTATCAGAATAGTGGCAGTCCTGTCCTTGTGCATAGCAGCGAGAGCCAGCCGTCCATTAACTTACAGATACCGGAGGCTCTTCGCTATGTAGTCGGGTGGAAACGGGCTGCAGAACGGGGAGTAGACTGGGTTGCCCTTCGTTGGAGGAAGTGTTGTGCACGTGAGTATACGCTCATGTGACCATGGAATGTCAGAAGTCTCTAGAAATGCATGCAGAAAGTGGTAACGGTACTAAGCCCCTTGTGGAGGCGCTCAGGATTAGGAGGTAGATTTACTGTTATGAACTCTTGTACTGTAGACAAACATATCCAAAATGATGATGATAATTCAGTTTTATAAAATAACGTGGCCGTTGTGAGGACAGTCAGCTTTGGGATTGCTGCAGCTGAGATTCCTTCCGGTTTCATTTTCCTTGGTATTAGTAGAAAGTGCTTGCTGGAGACTGAGTTTCACAGTTTCATCAGTAAACTGAAAGAACTCATCAGAACCACAGCTAAACTCGCAAACTGATTCATCTGAAAACCACAACGGATCAGAAGACAACTCATGTTTCTGTTGTCGATCTCACACTGTAGCTGAGACGTAAGATAGGACGGAAAGGGGTTGATTTCTGTCTCAGGCCGTCGGTCCCCTTTCTGCCCTTGACTTCTCACATTCTGTCCCCAAAACCGATGAACCAATCGAGGGGCCTCTGCAAGCCAAGAAGACCCTCTCCAGCAAGTGTGGGTGAGGTGGCGCACATAGAACAGCTTTTACACATTAGCAACTACTTTGTATTTTTTCATGAACTGACATTTAAAATAAAGCTAAAAGGTAATTTGTTGAGATTTTGTTAAATTGACAACCAGCACTAAATCTGACCCACCTAACTGGAGTCGGTAGGGATTGTGTTTGTTTTTCTTTCTCGTTTTGTATACCAAATGCCAGTATGGCAAATTAAAGTTTAATTAAAAGTCACTCCAATAAAATTATTTCCAAGGTTTGACAAATGTATGTAGCAATAATTTTAATGCTTTCTAAATACCCTTATAATCAGAAGTTACTTAAATTAGTAAGGTTAAAATTTATTATGAAATGTTTCCTAAAATATCTCAGAATATTTCTAATTATTTCTAAAACTTACTTAGGTATGTAATAGCACTATCACAAACCACAAAGCAAAGGTTAGGGAACAACTAGATAACTCGGATCGAATTCAAATCTTTCCTTAATAACTGGATTCAGATAACTAACATGCACTGTTTCTTAGCTTAACCAAATATTTCTCTGAGAAATAGAGTTTCTCGTCTGGGCATTGCCATCTTAGTCTTAGAAGAAAAGATGAACAGTAAACATTGAACTCCTTTTTCTCTGGGAGGATGTGTGCCTGTGGACGTATTTACGGCTGAGGAGGTTTATTTCAGCAAGTCCCACCCCCTTCCTTCAGACAGTCTTATTTTTTGTCATTGGGACCCGGGGCCTTCAGCTCCCTGCCACATGGACATGGTGTGGTTCAAGAGGGGAAATATTGGGGTATGAAGTACCTTGCATGTCCGTAGAACGAGGAGGATTTATTCCTCTGGCTCGTCGGCCTTATCGGAAGAAGAGCCTCCTGCGGGAGCGCAGGGCACCCTCGTGACTATGCAGAGAACAGACTTCACACCAGCTTTCTGAGCGCTGAGCTCGGATCACGTCCATGGTCTGCGGAGGGGAGGAGTGCGTCTCGGGGTTATTTCTTCATGCCCTTCCGTGAATCAGATGAGTGACGCTGGTCTTACCTGTCTACACGGCGAAGCGTTCCTTTGGGAGCCTCCGTACTCGTTCCTGAGAAATCCTTGAACTACGTTCTGCCTTGAAGGTGGATTCGTACGCACTCTATTAGACCTCCCACGTTGTTGCGCTTACGCGAGGTGTCGGGTACTGAGGACCGAGTGCGTCGTGTTCTGAGAACACAGCTCGCCGCGGGCTCCCCGGGCACATCCCCGTCGCGTCCACGAGGAGAGGCTTCGTGACCCAGTGAGTGCGCACCCACGTTCCGCTCCCTTCCCGGTCACACCGCTTGGCCTTTGCCCAGGAGCCCCTCTCAGAAGGTGCCCTGTGACTGAGGACACAGGACCCTGCATACTTCCAAGGTCACCATGTATCTCAGCAGGCAGATGTGGGGGTTCCCTGGTGGTGCAGTGGCTGGGCCTCGGCGCTCTCAACACCACGGCCTGGGTTCAATTCCCAGCCAGGGAACGAACCACAAACAAACAAACAAACAAACAAACAAACAAACGCTACTAAGTGAGCACCCATTTAGAAGACAGATTTGACCTCACAATTTTTGACACATAGTGTCTTTGCTTTCCTTTTGTACTAGAGAGGACTGGCTTAGAAATGTGCATACATGAGGTCGGACAATTAAGTTCACCAACTCATCCTGGAAAAAGTGCTACTACGTACTGCACTGCTGAAGATCACTACGGTCACCTTCAAAGTCCTCCCTTGGGAAGCTATGCACTGAGTCCACTGCCTAGTCCACCCTTCAAAGCAGCTTTGGAACTCTTTCTCTGGGCCATCAGAGGTGTCATCATCCCCCAAATCTGACAAGTTCGTTCACAAACTTGCCACCGTGCCCTTATGCTGGCAGCACTGTACAAACAACTCGGCAAGGTGTCACCACCTTGGCAGCAGTGGCAGCTCTGTAGTGACACGCAGCAATGAGGTGTGCAGCACTTTTCTAGGATGAGTTCACGAACTTAATTGTCCCACTTTGTGTTATAAGGTGAAAATATGAAGACCCTAAATGCCCAACAAGTGAGTGTTATGCAGCCAATTAAAATTATATTTTATAATAATAATTAATGACAAAAAATGTTTATAATGAGGACGATAGCTAAAATTTATTGGGTGTTGACTTTTTGCCAGGAAACTTTCTAAGTATTTGTATTAAGTCACTTCGTTAATCCTCACAACAGTCTCACAGGGAGAAAGGATTTTAATTCTCATTTTAAAGTAAAAAATTCACAGAGCTTTTAAGTAGTTGGCCAACGCCTAGATCACTGGTAGGAGGCAGAACATCTGGGCTTGAAAGCCTTTGCTCAGGCATCATTCCACGAGAAAATACCAAAGAAAAAGCTGTAAAGTTTTTATAGAACTAGACAAAATATTTTTATTTCATCTAGTAACAAAAATGTGTTAAAGATACCCAGTGAAATGTTGATAAGTAGAATTAGTAGAGGATAAAGACAGCATGTCCCAGCAGGTATGAAAATACATTGTAATCACCAATCCAGTCCTGCTTTTTGATAAACATGGAGAAAAGGCAATGGGATAGTAATTCTCTTCTAGTCTAGGATTAGAGGTAGATTTCAGAATCTTTGACTTATTTTCAAAACTAGAACTGTTTATTTATGGTCTAAAGAAAATATATTGAATTTTATATATAGCTTCTGTCTGATCACCTTACTGAACTTTACTGTAAGTTGTAATAGTTTTTCAATTGATTCTATAGGATTTTCTAGGTATATGCTCATTTTATTTACAGATAATAACATTTTTCCCTAATATTTTTGGTCCATATGTTGTATAACATCCCCCAAAATGGAATACTTATTTTAAAAGGATGAGGAGTTCTCAGAGTAACATGGAAAGATGGGTCCTGTCTAGCAAGAAGTGCAAAATATCAAGTTACAGAGTCCTATCCTATGGATAGTATAATCCAGTCTTTATTTTAAAAAACTGCAACAAGCATTGCACAAAATGCTTAATTTGAGGAAATTACTTCCCCCACCCCAAATTCTGGTGCAAATTTAGGTGCCTGTCTTAGTCAGCTCAGGCTGTCACAACAAAATACCATAGATGAGGTGATTAAACACCAGGCATTTATCTTCTCACAGTTCTGGAGTCTGCAAGTCCAAGGTCAAGGTGCCGGCTGATGTAGTGCCTGATGAGAGTCTTCCTACTCTGTCCCCATGTGACAGGGAGAGAGAGGGGTGGCGGGGGCAGCTGGTTCCATTCTTGTTACACAGGCCACTGTCCTGTCGAGTTAGGGCCCCACCCTGGGCTCTGTCTCCGTATGCACTCGCAGTGGGGTGGGGGCTTCAGAGTGAATTGTAGGGGTACACAGTTCAGTCCATAGCTGTGCCTGAACTCTGTCCCCCAATATCCTCAGGTATTGTGTGTTTATTTTACTTCAGACTGAATTAGTTTTGTCCTTTCTTACAACATTCTTAAGGCACTTGTTACTTGACAGTATATCGTAGAAATTTTCTCTCAGTTTAACATTATGAATCATTTCCTCTTAGACACAAAATCGAATGAAACTAATGGCCGACAACTACGAGGACGACCACTTCAAACCTTCCCACTCCAGTCACAGCAACCACAAGCCCTCCCCAGACCAGGTAAGACTGCCCTGGCATGTTCTAGAAAAGCCAGCATGCTTCCGTGCTGATGTCTTCTGTCCTGGCATGTTACAGATTCTGGGGTCGAAGTTAGAAAACCAAAAATAAATCATCGGTTTCTAAAAACTCCTTTGCTGTGTTTTTTAAACATAGATTCAGTTTCTGTATAGAAAGGTGATGGATGATCCTGGGTATTTTAAGAGGAGATGCTCACCAGATTTGAGGACAATAAAGAATCATTGGATTGAGAAAAAGAACGTCATCTTCTCAGAGATGCATAGTAACTTATACCTGCCTTGCATTTCTCATTAAAGAAATAATGCCTTATTAGCATACTGACTGCTGGGCTCAGTGAAGCAGAATTCCGTGTGGAGAGGACTGTTCGAAGTCTCTGCTCATCACCTGTTAAATGGGAAGACTGAGACATACGCCTAGTTTCCTCCCTCCCTTGACCTAGGTGGGTCCCCCCAGTAGGTCATTTCTCCAGGAAAACCATGGTCTTCACCTCCTCACCAGTGCCCAGGAGGCACTGGTGAGTCTGAGGGAGCCACGGTCAGCTCCAGTTGGGGGAGAAGGGAGCGCGGTGGACAGGTTACCTCCTATCCCATTGCCAAAGCTCAGATGTCAGCATGTCACAGTCTGAAAGTGTCACAGTCTAAAAGCGTAGGGCTGTGGGGAGGAGATAGCAGTTGGTCACACCCACATGCCAACAAGCCAAGGGAGACACGCCCACTGAACCTCTCCACTAAGTGATAGAAGGGGCATTGCAGCTGAGTGCAGCAGTGACATCCGGAAGGCAGCTTTTTCTAAGAGTCTGAAGGTGGAATCATCAGCGATGACATTGGCTAAGCCACTTGGGGCAGGCGTTTTGCCCTGGGGGCGCCCACCTTAGTGCAGGCACAGGGACAGCTGTCTCCTCCGAGGGCTCCCGGCCCCGGGACTTCAGCTGGTGCCAGTGTGTGAGGGGAGTGCTGGGTCTGCTCCCTGAAGCAGGCTGCGCCCCTGAATCCAGGGGATCGGCTGCTTGGGGGCCCACGGAGAAAGGTCAGAGGGGAGGCATGTGACAAAGACCAGTGCCCACTTGCCGTCTTGCTCAGACCATGCCCGGGGACGGAGGCAGAACCGTGGGGACGAGGAAGGCGCACGCCGCAGCCCCGCGGGCAGCTCGGGGGATCCGGATCTGGTCTAGAGTCAGGAAAGCCGAGACCGGCTTCTGCGCTGCTTCTGTGATGTCTTTGTTTGAATACTAACCAACTCTTTTTCATCCCCATGCTGCTCGGGGGCGCTGTCCCCCCTTGTCGCCTGGCCCGTAGGATGAGGAGGAGGGTATTTGGGCGTAGCCCCTCAGAGGCGTTAGCGCAGCCATTTTGTTCAGAACGGTGAGACTCGGCTTTCCTTCTCTCCGGAAATCGGGGGGCTGTGTGCGCTGGCTTGCTTCGCTGCTTTTTTTACACAACCATTCTCACACCTTATTTGTCTGTGATTCATGAAGTCTGTGGTGTGCTCTCCGCTTCCTCATTTTCCCGTGATTCCTGTGTGGGTTGCTGTGCCTATGACATAGGGGGTTTGGGGTTTGGGGCTGTTTTTCCTGTTGCGTGTGAAGAGTCACTTTTACAGTTTTCCCTGCATTTTGGGAGAACTTCCAGGGCACATCACTGAATTTCTCCTGCTGCGATTCTGTTACTGAAGTGTCCGATACACTGTGATTGTACAGTGTCCTGGCAAAGTGTCCAGTGACTGAAACAAACTAGAAACAGAAAACTGACCACGGACTCTGCTAGTAGATTTTGGGGACGTAACCTTTAACGGTAATTAAATGTAAATATCGAGTCCTGCTTTAAAAAAGGTAGCCTGCACTGCGAACTAAAACCTTTTGTTTGTATTTGTGGAGGAATGCTCAGAATTCCCAGGGCCAGTGGTTCTTAGAGGGCGCCCACCAAGGGTACCCCTTAGGGCCGTGACCTCATGAGAAGGACTTAAAAGTCAGTCTGGAGAATCCCTTCCCTCTGCCTGTGGATGGCTGCTGCTCACCAGCTGCCAGGACACTGTTGTCACCTTTCCTGCTATTGGCTAGCGGTCACAACCCAGCTGTGGCCCTATCGCCCTTTGATCTGATGCCCTGGAGGTTTGACTAAAGAAATCCTTCCCTTGGGAAAAATAATGATTCTGATTAATAAGCAAACCCGCTGTGGGGGGCCCGAGCTTACCTGTGACCTCACTCTCGGAGTCAGTGCTCCTTGAAAGGTCTGTGTCGTGTGTCACCTTCTTAAAGCGATGAGCAGACCCAGCTGAGGAGGAGCACAAGGTAAGTCGTGGACGGGAGCTTTCCTCGCGACTCCCCGGAGGGCACGACAGGAGGAAGCATGCACAGTCCCCCCCCCCCGCCCCCCAGAAAGCCCCTCGGGGTGGAAAGGTGCGTCCCAGACACCGCTAGCACTGAGCACATCGGCGCATCCCTGCTGCCCCTACAGGAGGGACTGTTGGTCCCCGTGAGGCATGTGGGGCCGCCCAGGAGCTGCACGCAGTCCCCCAGGTGCCTCCCAGGTTGGGCCTGCCTCTCCCTCTCAGCGGGACCTGAGAGCGCCTCGGTGAGCCCCGGCAGGGAGCAGCTCCCGCGCACCCGTGACCGCGATTGGGTGGTATGTGGTCGTCCCCTCTTGTCCCGGCCAGTCAAAGGAGGAAACAAGGCCATCGGTACCTCCATCAGGAGACTGAGAACTGAGCAGAGATTTGTTCCCAACGTCTCTTCTCTCGTAGTGGAATGAATCCTAGCAAGAGTTCACATGCTGCCGATTTGGTTTCTTACGTTATCGCGCTATTGAGCGCCCTGCACTCACATAGTCATGGCAATGGCAGGTAGCTGGCCACAGCTGGAGTGTCTGTGACACGGTGTTTGCAGTTTTCTGAAACCGGCTCCCTCTCGTATTCCCGTCATCCAGGACGACACCCGGCGGACAGCACGCTGTCTGTGACCGTGCCGAGTTGCGTCTGAATTCATGAGATTCGAAGGACAGACCGGTTTACGTTGAAACCAGCAGCATTCAGTTAGCTGTTAGCTTTGAACCAGCATTACTGGGACAAGAAAGGGGAGTTTTGAAAGGGGACATCGTGTCTAGAAATAAAAGACCTGTAGGGAAATGTTGAGAATTTCAAAGAGTCATAATTGTGTAAGTCATAGAAGGCATGCCCTCGGGGTCCAGCCACGTGGTCACAAATGGCCGGCTTTCCTTCTTCTCAGGGGCTGTCGTACTCCTGTGCGTGTGCGCGTGTGTCTGTGTTTGCGTGTGCGTATGTGCATGTGTGCGCGTCTGTGTTTGTGTGTGCGTATGTGCATGTGTGTGCGTGCATGTGTGCATGTGCATGTGTGCGTGCGTGCGTGTGCATGTGTGCGTGCGTGCGTGTGCGCGTGTGTGCGTGTGCGCGCGTGCGTGTGTGTGTGTGTGTGTGTGTACCAGTTCTGTGCCCACTCGCCCAGCGGTAGACACTGAGGTGGTTTCTGCTGCTGCTTTAAATAACGCCTCAGTGAACATGGGGTGCACATACCCTTCCCAGTTAGCGTTTCCATTTTCTGTGGATAAAACACAAGTGGAAGTGCTGCGCCATGTGGTAGTTCCAGTCGCAGCTTTCTGAGGACCCCCCAGACGGCTCCGCAGTGGCCGCACCAATTAGTTCCCACCTGCCGTGCACGAGGGCGCCCTCTTCTCCAGGCCCCGCCGGCACGTTCTGAGTCTAGGCTTCTGGACAGCCGCCAGGCTCACCGGCGGGAAGGGGTAGCTCACTGCGGCCTTGAGGTGCGTGTCTCTGCTGATTAGCGATGCTGAGCATGTATTTTCACGTACCTGTTGGCTGTCTGTATGTCCTCTGTGGAAAATTGTCTGTTCAGATCTTCTGCTCATTTTTAAATCAGATAGTTTGGGTTTTTGGGCTGAGTTTTATGAGTTTTTTTTGTTGTTTTTTTTTTTTTACTTTTTTGGTATGTGGGTAGCTCCCTGACTGGGAATCGAACCCAGGCCGCAGCACTGACAGCACCAGCGCCGAAGCCTTAAGCCACTACACCATCAGGGAGCTCCCTTATGAGTTTTTTAATGTGTTTTGGATATGAGCCCTTTATCAGACACATAATTTGCAAATATTTTCTCCCATTCAGTAGGTTGTCTTTTCATTTTGTTTATGGTTTTCTTTGCTGTGCAAAAGCTTTTTAGTTTGCTGTACTCCCACTTATTTTTGCTTTTGTTGCCTTTGCTTTTAGCGTGAAATCCAAAAATCATCGCCAAGACCTATGTCAAGGAGCTTACCACCTATGTTTTCTTCTAGGAGTTTTAAGGTTTCAGGTCTTACCTTCAAGTCTTTAATCCATTTTAAATTAATTTTTTTGTGTGTGTATGCTATACAATGGTAGTCTAGTATCTTTTTTTTTTTTTTTACAAGTAGCTGTCCAATTTTCCCTACACCGTTTATTGAGGAGAATTTTTCTTCCACATTGTATATTCTTGGCTCTTTGTTATAAATTGATTGACCATACGTGTGTGAGTTATTTCTGAGTTCTGTGTTCGGTTTCATGCATCTGTGTGTCTGTTTTTCTGCCAGTGCGATGCTGTTCTACTGCCTGTGGCCTCACGATGTAGTTTGAAATCAGGGAGCACGACGCCTCCAGCTCCAGTCTTCTTTCTCAGGGTTGCCGTGGCTGTCTGGGGGCTTTTATGGTTCCAATACTAAGGTTTTTTTGTTGTAGTTCTGGAAAAAATGTCACTGGAATCTTGATAGGGATTGATTGAATTTGGAGGTGATTTTGTGTTGTATGGACATTTTAACTAGTAGTTCTTACAATCTGTGAGCACGGGACCCCCTTTCCACTTTTGTGTCCTCTTCGATTTCTTTCATTAGTATCTTACAGTTTTCAATATGCAGGTCTTTCACCTTCTCGGTTATATTTCTTTGTGGTATTTTATCCTTTTTGAGGTGATTTCAAAAGAATTGTTTTTCTTAATTTCTGTTGCTGATATTTCATTATTAGCGTAAAAAATGCAACCAATTTTTGTGTCTTGGTTTTTGTATCCTGCAACATTACTGAATTTTTACTAGTTCTAACAGTTTTTTTAATGCAGTCCCTACATTTTTTATGTATAATATGTCATTTTCAAATAATGACATTTTTACTTCTTCCTTTCCAGTTTGAATGGCTTTTTCTAGCCATTTCTTTTTCTAGCCTAACAGCCCTGGCTAGGACTTCTAAAACGATGTTGAATAAAAGTTTCCAAAGTCAGCGTCCTTATCTTGTCCCTGATCTCAGGGGAATAGCTCCCGTGCCTTCACTGCTGAGTCTGGTGCGGGCTCTGGGCCTGTCTGTGCCCTTTGTCGTGTTGTGTTCTCCCTCTCTACCCGCTGTGTTGGGAGCTTTTACCATACACGGATGTTGAATTTTGTCAGATTTTTTTTCCTGCATCTGTTGAGGTGCTTATATATTTTTATTCTTCATTTTGACTATGTGGTGAGTCACATTGACTGCTTTGCCGATGTTGAACCACCCTTGCATCCCTGGAAAAGATCCCGCTTGTGATGGTATATGAGCTTTTTATTGGATCGTTGAATCTGGGTTGCTGATACTTTGTCGAGGCATTTTGCATGTTCATGAAGGATATTGGCCTATAATTTCCTTGTGGCATCCTTGTACGGTTTTGTATTAGGGTAATGCTGGCCTTATAAAATAATTTTGGAAGAGTTCTCTATTCTGTTTTTTTTGGAAGAACTTGAGAAGGATTGGTATGACTTCTTCTTTGAATGTTTGATAGAATTTACGAGTGAAGCCTTCTCATCCTGAACTTCTATTTGTTGGGAGTTTTTTGTTTGCCAGTTCAGTCTCCGTACTTGTGACTGGTCTGTTCGGAGTTCCTGTTTCATCACGACTCAGTCTTGGCAGGTTGCACATTTTCTAGGGATTTATCTGTTTCTTCTAAGTCGTCTAATTTGTTGGTGTCTAATTGTTCATAGTAGTCTCTTACGGTTCTTTGTATTTCTGTGGTGTCAGTGGTGACATCTCCTCTTTCATTTCTGATTTTATGTGAGTCCCCCCGCCTGTTTCATTTTGTTTTTGATTAGTCTAACTAAAGATTTGTCAATTTTATATTTTCAAAGAATCAGCTCTTGATTTCTTTTCTTTTGACTTTTTAATTCTATTTCATTTATTTCGGCTCTAATCTTTATTTCCTTCCTTCTGCTAACTTTGGGCTTCATTTGTTCTCTTTCCAGTTCCTTGAGTTGGGGTTTTTGGTGGCCGTTCTTGTTTGTTAACAGGCCTTTATCTGCATAAACTGACCCTTAGAACTGCTTTTGCTCCATACATTTTGACATGTTCCATTTTCATTGGTCGCAGCTATTTTTTTTTATTTACCCATTACCAGCACCCTTTTAAAGCATAGAACGCAATTCTTTTATTTTCTTTCATAAAAGCAGTTTATTCGTGTGAGAATTTGAAAAGCATACTTGCTTCCTGTTCTGAGTTTCTGAAGGCAGTCAGGGCGGTCCGCCTGGCCGTGCCGGGCGGGAAAGTAGGACAGACCCACGCAGTGCCCAGGAGGCTCGCCGTGACCTTCCCCTTTCCCTGCCTCCTCCTCCTCCTCAGAAGTAAGCGAGCGAAAACTGGGTTTGACGTTGTAAATAAAAATAAACACAGAAGTGGGTCCCTCGTGGTTGTCTTTACTCAGCCGTCTGCTGAAATAGTGTGTCTTATGGTGGGTTGACGATATCCATACAGCACAGGTCAACAGTAACTCACTAAATCATCACCAGGAAAATGCCAGAATGTGTTGGAACTTCAAGAGCCTTTCTTTCAATCTTTAAAACTGAAGAAAGTGTTTTTTTTTTTTCCTGTTTATTTGGCTGCTAATCTCTTTTTAGCTCTGGAATAACATACTGCTGCTTAGACTGGGACAAGTTGGGATATCTTGCTGCCAGGAATTACTTCCTTCACGTGTACTTCTATTGTATCAGAGGTCCTTGTATGACATCGGCGAGGCACTCCAGTAGTAGGGGGTGAGGGTCCTTATTGGTGGGATGACATTGCTGCACCTGCAGGGGAGTGGTCACATTTTCCTGCTGCCGGAGATGGCATCCCCTGCTACGTTCTGCTGTCCTCTCTTTCCCCTGAACTTACCGCCATCCCTGGTGAGCGGAGCGGAGCAGCACGCACATGCAGCAGCGCATCTGCAGCCCCCTGGATCTCGGGATCACCTGGAGCGAGAGGTTCCACCACCGGCACCTCCCCACTCCCGCTTCCCAGCACGCAGCGGGCCGGGCAGAGCGTCGTTCCCGGAGGCCACAGGCCTCGTGGGCGGCAGACCTCCTCGATGTGCTCTGTCTGTGAGAGCACACCTAATCCCAGCGCGATCCCCGCACCCTGGGGCAGTCTCCGTTAATACTCTGTCTGCCACAGTTCAGGGTCATCGCTTTTCTTACGTGGTGTCGTCATAGTTGTGACGCATGGGCATCAGTGCACCTACAGGCTTCTGCCTTTTGTTAATTAATATTTCATCCCTCTGTGAAGATGATGTATTTTCTTTTGTGTCCGCTGCAAGGCAGTTAAGTTATTTTTATGGCCTTTTAACTTGGTGGTAAGTGGCGTGCTTTGTCATTACACCGGATTTGACTCCAGCCCTTGGCCATGTAATTTCCCATAAATCACTTCTCTAAGCATCAGGTGTCTCATTTGCTAAATGGCAGTAATACACCCATAGCAGAGATTACTGTGGGGATTCAGTGCTCTCAGTCCTTTGCCGGGCACATAGGAAGTGCTCAGTAAGTGGCAGAGGCTCTGGCATTGATGGTGGTTGTGCTACAGCCCTAGAACATCGGTGAGGTCCCTGGGTGCTACTGTTCACCTCAGATTTCTCCTCTCGGAATGAGTAACTTTCCTCTGCTTGCACAAGTCACCCAAGGTCCTAGTCATTAACTTTCCCCGAAGCAAAAGAAATGCATCTTCTTTTCAGAGTCTCCGATGGGATTGTTAGTAAGTCCACCAGAACTGCCCGAGCAACACTGCAGACACGACCCAAGGCGTCAAGGCCTGGGCGTGAGCCTCGGAGGGTTCGGACACCTCTGGTGGCAGGTGACTTTTTCTTCTGCCCTGAGAATGAGTTTTAGGCAATAGGAAGAAATGGAAGCCACTCTAGTTCCAGGTCATTCTTGACACGCCTGGTGATGACATGCAACCGCTTAGGGCCCAGGAGTGAGTTGTGGGTAAGTTGAGGCCGAGACCTTTCTCTTCGTGTAGTTTCTAGGGGAACATCCTCGTAGTCTCTGCTGAGTGATTTCAGGGGACTGTGTCCTGTGACTCGTGTGATTTATCTCCTAGACTGCAAACATGTCCGGACACACGCTCTCAGATCCATGAGTTGTTACTGCAATGAGCAAGGGCTGTCTTTCTCTTATTTGTAGCATTATTTATGATGTAGACCCTCTTCCTAGACAATGAAAAGACCCTCACACGCAGTCCAAGAAGGTTCCTCACAGCTCATTGGTTCTTCACCATAATCTGAAAATACAGAGACCCAGGGCAGCTCAATAAGTAGTTAATTGAGTAACTGGTGACTTTTACCCTAAAGAATATTTTCTTTTATTTTATTTAAACCAAACCTGTCCAACCTGCAGCCCGCAGGCTGCATGTGGCCCGGGATGGCTTTGAAGGCAGCCCAGCACACATTTGTAACCTTTCTTAACACGTTACGAAAATTATGCTCAGACCTTTTTGTAGCTCATCAGTTACCATTGGTGTCAGTACATTTTACGTGCGGCCCAAGACAATTCTTCCTCTTCCAGTGTGGCCCAGGGACGTCTAAAGGTTGGACAGCCCCAATTTAAAGTTTTATATGTTAGTGGTGGGTTATCCTATAACCTGACACCAGTATTTATGTTTCCCATAATGATCTTAGCTGCAGTCAATATCCAGTGCACCTTCTAGAATATATCAGGTTCATGACCCATATCCCCCAGTTAACTTCTGATAGGACCTCCTCTGATACAGTTTTGGAAGAAGGCCTAACACTGGCCTATTATGCCACGTTTTCATTTTGCAGAGTTAGGTTTTGGAGGATACGACGGGACTCACGTTGTCCTGGGGCTCTTAGACGAGCATCTTGTCAGGATAGGGCTCTGCAGAGCTCCCTTCACCGACGGGTCCTCAGCTCCTCACTGATTTGTTCTCCAGCGTTCCCTCTGCCTTTAGGGTTACTGTGTGTTTTGGGTTAATGGAATATTTTCTTGGACACAAAAATGCATCATCAACCAAAACAAAACTGCTGTCTGCCTTGATGTCTCTTCCACCTCCCACCTGACCCCGGGCTGACGGGGCTGGCGTTTGCAGCAGGGTCTGGCAGCCCGCGTCCTGGGGTGGATTGCATGCGCGCACTTGACGGAACTGGAGCTGGGCTGTGTCACTGCCTTCCTATCCGGGGAGATCAAAGCACAGCTCAGATAGCGGCTTCGTCCTTAAAGTATTTAAAACAGATGCTGCTGGAATTTCAGGTTTCAGTGCAAACCGCTGTGAGCAAGGCTTCGCTTCTTTTCCTGGAAAGACAGTCAGCCCTAAACACATACCAGTCTTCCTTACTCCGTTTCCAGGCTGCGATCACAGACGTGTGGGAGGAGGGACTTGGCAAAGCTAGAAAGCTCGTAGACTCTCTGGGTGCCTCTTCATGTGACTATGAAGTACATTACTCAGAACTGGCTCTCGGCATTTTTGCTATTAAATGAAAACATCTTAAATGTTTAAGGTCTCGTAGTCGTTTTCTTGGTGGGTTGCTGTTTAAAAGCCAGTGTTTGTATTGTTACGTCTTCCGGAAGTTGAACCAGGAGGTTCATCTCTGATTTTGTCTTTTAACAAACTGAGAAGCACGTTGCCACACTTGTTACCGTTGCCGTCTGGGGCCCGAGTTCACGCAGAGTGACTCCATCAGTGCGCTCTGAAGCTTTCACTGTTTTGACTTGAAACTGACTGAAGTGAGAAAACGACCTCCAAAATATTTACTGGTGTCTGCTCTGCACCGCACTGACTTAAAAATGAAGAGACAAGACCCCACCACAAGGACAGAACAACAGATTTTCTCCAACAACAGAAATTGCCCAAGGTGCAGTGGAGACCCCAAGTCTCCCCAGGAGACTGGAGGGTTCTCAGAGGCGGTGACTCCTGAAGCAGCAGCGGGCACTTGCCAGGCAGGTGCCGACTCAGACGTGAGCAGAGGTACAGACAGCAGAACCAGGTTGGAACAGCCTTGGCAGTTGACTGGGAACGGTGCCTCGGGTGTGTCCTAATCATCCGTTTCTGCGTCACGCATCACTGCAGAACTGGGCGGCGTGCTGAACAGTAAGCCTCGGTCATCTCAGTGGTTTCTGCAGGTCAGGGAGTCAGGAGGAGCTTGGCCAGCGGTTCTCACCTAGGTTCTCCTGCGGGTGACAGTCCAGATGTCATTTGGGACGGCACTTAGCCGGAAGCTTGACTGAGGATGGAGCATCCAGTTCCAACGCGGCTACGCACAGTCCCCTGCAGACCGCCGCCCCGCACGGCCCCCTGCAGACTGCCCTGCAGGCTGCTGCGACAACCCCTGGCCCCGGGGGCCAGCTTCATGCGAAGGGAGTGACTCAAGAATACTGTCCTTTATGACTGTCACTTGTCCACGGTCTGTCCCTTAGTAGCAAGTCACTAATACCACCCCACCTTTAATGGGGCGTCTTAGGTCTTAGGCTCCCCTTCTGAAGAGAGGGACATCAGAGGATTTATGTGTTCATTTTGAACCTTTACAGTGTGTCTGTGGGGGGGAGGGGGCGCGGATTGACGAACCAGAAGGCCTGTGCGGTCAGCAGCAGGTAGATCGGGGACCGAAGTGCCACTGCAGTCTGTGCAGAGTGGACAGAAGGGGAGGCCACTGGGAGCGAGGTCAGTCACAACTGAACTGAAGACTCCGTCCTGTCCTATTAGCTCTGGAGGGCAGGGAGGGACAAGTCTGGACACCCCTGGGCCTGGCATTTTTGAACCTTGTTGGCTAGGCGGCCGCCCTGTCCCTCCCCTCTCACTGTCTCTCATCCAACCGCCCCCAGGGGCGTGCATGTTCCCGCGATGGGTCACCTCGCGGTCGCTCCTGTGCCTTGTCACCACCTGCTCTGCACTCGGCGCTCGTGCGTCTGCACTGTCCTCATCTGCACCTGCTGGTCTGCCCTCTTGGTTAGCGACCTTATCCTCGTGTACTGACAGCTCTCGGGGCATTAAGGCCATCCTTGAAATACCCAGGGCCTGAACGTCCTCCGTGAGCACGTGGCTGGGCGGGCCGAGCAGAAAATTACGTCCCCACCTGGGCCCCCTCTCCCATACGCGCTGTCACCCCGCATCAGACGGGAGGTGCCCACTGGACAGGGGTTCGGCAGGCACGGTGCAGTTAGCGCCATCGCTCGCACCCCGGGGTCACTGTACTCTGACCCTGTGCCCGCCTCCTTACCACTCCGAGGACAGGACTCCGTGTCTGCACCAAGAACCGGAGCATTTCCCGTTGTTTTGCTGGAGTGGTGACGCTTGGAGAAAAGCCGATGACACATTTCTGAGCTGTGACTAAGGGAGTTATCACACGTTATTTAGAACGTGGTCCCCACTTTCTTTCATATTCCAGAACCTGCAGACTTCTCAGGTTTTTAGACACTTTAAAAACCCTTTAAATCCGCAGCCTCGGGAGAGAGCTTTCACTCGCAAACCCGGGAGTTTCTACGTGCAGTCGGTTTCTGATGAACCTTTGCTTCATCTCACTGCCCTCGTCAAACAAAGCAAAACAAAACCGAAAACACGTTCACGGCCGAAAGTGTTTCTGCAAGAAAGGGGTGATCGAGTCGGATGGCAGCCAGGACAGGACAGGTCCTGGGACGTGCGGGGCGGGTGGAGGACACGTCCTGTCGTCACATCACGGCCTCGCTGAGCAGAGATTCAAGTCAAGACAGAGATACGTCATGAATTATTCACACGCTTTAATCCTGGTACGCACTCGACACATTAGTTGTGTTATTTCCAGAAGTTTTTTCTTTTTTTTTTTTTTTTTTTTTTTTAACATCGAGCAGGACCTCGTGTTATTCTCCTCACCTGAAACTGGTTGTGGCACGGCACAGGCTTTCGCCAAGTGTCTGCTCGGCGAATTGCTCATCATTTAGCTTCACCGTGTGGATGTGATTGGCCACGTGTCTGCTCAGTGTGGGGAGACTGCAGTGACCTCTCTTCCTTCACCAAACAGTTGCATGTAAGTGAGAAGGCGACGCGAAGCTCCAGACCTCCGTGAGGGGACCCGCCACTTCCCCTCATCTCCCTGGTCCTCCTGTGTTTGGGGCCAAGAAGATGAGCTCGGTTATCGAGGGGAGGAGAGGCCGGGAAGCCGGCCTGGCAGGTTGGTTCATCCCTCACCCACTTTCTCACTGCCCTGAGCTCAGCTCTTCGCCGACCTCCACGCCGGGATGCCATTAGGACGGTACCGTCTCTGGGAAGTTACCTGTCAGCTGTTCTGGGGCCTTCCTAACGCGCCCGTGTTGGAGGACTCCGCGGCATGTATGGGGTCACGTGGGCACGGGGGCCTCTGCCTCTGGAGACGTCAGCAGACAGAGGGACAGAAAGGTTTTTAGCCCCTTATGGGCACTGAGCTCCCCCAGAAGGATCGTAGTAAATATAAAAACAGTTTGCCGGGAGCACAGTAAGTGCTAAATGTTACCTTTTTTTAAAAAATGGCATCATCCACACATGGAAACGTTAGTACCCTGAGGGCAAATGCCTTCGGTCTCAGTCCCTCTTCTTCCCGTCTTTCTGGGGAGGACACACCATTCCTCTCCGAACGAGTTGCTAGAATGCGTTGCAGCAGCTTCGCTCCGCTTGTTGTGTCTGCCAGCAGCAGGGCGGGCAGAGGAAGGCGGGCCGGGGCATTAGCTAGCCGCACGCCGCCTTTCGCCGGCACGGTCCACGGGGTTGACAAGCCAGGCGGCCTCAGACAGTGCGCTCGGATCTCACAGGTGAGCGGGGTGCGGGGTTGGGGGGGGCGTCTGTCTTGCTAACGTGAGAGGAGTTTCACGTAAACCCTTGAAGACCGTTGTCCCGTCGCCGTAAGTCTTCAGATGCCGACCGCCGAAGCCGGTCTGAGGAACGGTTAGCACGTGAGCCAGTACGTCCCGGCGAGGAGAACGGCTCTCGGAACGTCGAGCCAAAATCGCTCATCGCTGCTTATGATGTAAACTCTTTCCCGTAACAGCTTTTTGTCAGGTCTGCGAAGCTGGAGGGATAATGTGGCCAGCCCCGTTTCTGATGGGTTCTGTAGGACGCCTTGCTGGTGTGCTCAGGCCACGTGTGGACGGAAGACGTGACTTCTGGACCCTGTAGGATGCTCTTCCTGCATGGCAGTGTCCCCCTTCCCTCCGGAGGTTGGGCAGTGGGGGCTCTACCTCGTGGGAAACGCAGTTTCCTTCCTCAGTGGCCAAGCAGATAGACCGGGGGCCGGAGGAGACGAGGGCCCTTCCCGCGTGGCCCACGTGGTCACGCGTGTCTCAGGCGGTAATCGTGGTTTGGAAGCACGGGTTTGGGAGCCGTGCTGCTGGGCGGTTACATTCTCACGTCACAAGCTCTGTGGCTCTCTGGCTTTGCTTTTTAAAAAGTTCTCCCCGGCATGGGAGGAGCGTCAGACACCCGGGCCACCATACGGAACGACCTTCTGTCCTGAAAACACATGTCGGATTCCTTCGGGGTTTTTGGTTTTTGTTTTTTTTTCCAATTTTCAAAATTAGACTTTGAAAGTTAGAGTGCAAAGCACTGCCCTGTTTCCTAAACAGCACTTCTGCATGCAGCGCACTGAGTCAGCTTGAACTTCACCTTCCACTAAGAACAGGGACCTAAAATGTCCCTTGGTCGTCCCCAGTCACACATCAGTAAGCTTGCCTTGCTCCATTGTTCTCTGAGAAATGAGACCTTTGGGCAGTGACCGTTTGTCACCTTGCCCCTCCCTCAGAGGTCACACCTTTTTATACCTGATTTCCAGTCCACGCAGTCGTCACCTCACATGCCAGCTCCTGCAGCCTTGCAACCAGATGTGATGGCGGCTGTACCCCCGGCCTCGCACACACACGCACACGCAGGATGGAGCCCGCTGTACAGACCCAGCGGAAATCCCGGAAGTGATGCTCTGTGTCTGTGGAAGAAGGTGATCTCCACGAACAAGTCAGGGCTGCGCGCTCACGGGCACGAGGGACGGGCCGGGAGAGGCCTGCCCGGGCAGCTCCCTGACGGAGCACAGCGCGTGCCCGCCCTGAACGGAGCCTCGCCTTCGGGGCTCCCGTGGGGGCACTCCCTGCACCCCCCACAGCGCGCGCCCCGCGGTCAGAAACACGCCGCGGGTCCTGGTGGGCGGTTGGCATTGGGGAGCAGCGGCTGTCCCCCACTCTCCGCGCCTGCCGCTGTGTGGAACCTTCTCGTGTCCTCCTGCAGGGATGGCGGTGTCGGTGCACGTCACAGCCCCGGGGGAGGGCGCCGCACAGAACTGGGGCCGTGAGCCCGCGCCAGGAAGGTTCTGAGAAAGACCACCATTGGGGCGTGTTGGCAGCTCGAACACTTCGGGGTGCTGTTCACAGACACCCCAGGCTTTGACCAGCTGCCAAGTGCCTGCCCAGAGTCTTGTCATGAGAGCTGTCAGAGGACAAGTCACCTGTCCGCTCACAAGCTGACAGAGGGGGTCACAGGGATAGTCGTTTATCCAGAGGGAAGGGAATGGTGAATAAAACAAAGCAGAATTATTGTTCAAGACAAACCCGGGACCAACATTCCAGCGACGAGCATTTCAGCGAGTCCTGGGCTGGGAGTCAGGTACGTGGCGTCCTGTAAGGGCGTCTCAGTCACTGTTTTACCCGGAGGTCAGGGGGCCTCTGGGACGTGAGCGAGGCGGCCACCAGGACGAGGCGCGCTCGCGATGAGTCCACTCTCCACGTCTCTTGGCCAGGGGAGGTGGAGGCACGCGCCACGTGTGTGTCGTCCGGGCTCACATGAGCGGACCTCACGAGCCGTTGTGTGCAGCCTGCTAACAAATATAGTGGGAGGAGAAACCGTGAGGTCCCCGGAGTCTATCGGGAGTCCCGTCTCTGTAAAACGTTAGTCCTGTCCTGATCCCCTCCCTGAGTGTCCCACTGCCACACGGCCGGCATTCCCTGCTGTCCCAGTGTCACGGCTGGCCATGGCGCTGTGAGTGTGCCGGCGTGTGGAGCTGCTGCTCCTCAGAATCCTGGGGATTTCCATCGTGATTAGGGGAGCAGACAGATATTTGAACTTCTTGCATAAGACTGACCTTGACTTTCCTCCCTTTCTCACCTCAGATCATCCAGCCCCTCTTAGAACTTGACCAAAATAGAAGCAAATTGAAATTGTACATTGGACACCTGACAGCCCTCTGCCACGACCGAGACCCCCTGATCCTTCGCGGGCTCACCCCACCGGCTTCCTACAGCGAGGACGATGACCAGGCCGCCTGGGAGAACGAGCTGCAGAAGATGACCCGGGAGCAGGTGAGCCTCGCGCTTGAACTTGGCAAGAGCCGGTTAAAATGCAGCTGCTCCTGGGGCTGAGGCAGTAGGAGCGACCCCAGGGGCCTCCGTGCTCGGATCCAAGACCAGGAAAAATGGAATAAACCCTTAGAGAGGGAGAGAGAGCCAGAGCAGTTTTTAAAACATGAACCCTGAGCCCCTCGTTGACCGTCGGGGCGATGCCACCCCGGGTCCCTTCAAGTCTGCGACCTAGTGACCTTTAAAAGACCTGGGTCCACAGGTGTCGTAAACTTACGGCGGCGAGTGACACGCCGTTTCCCCGCCAGCTGCTGCCTGTTGGCTGAACATCGTTTGTTTACTCACACGGTGGGACAGGAAACCTAGCTCAAGTCCGCAGCTGCCGTGGCGTGGTTCTAGAGACGAGGGCACGCGCCTCCGCCCCGCCCCGCCCCGCCCCGCGCCTCCGCCCCGCGCCCGCTGCCCGCGTGCTCAGCCCCCGCAGCAGACATAGTTAGCTGCCCCGCCGGTGGCCTCCCCTCCTTATTGGACGCGAAGAGATGAGGCCTCCCTCTCACACTACACACGTTGCCCTGGAAGTCCCCCTGATGTCTTCGTGGAAGAGGGGACAACACGAAGGCAGCATTAAGCTGGATTCCCGACGGCTCCTCTTGGTGTGTGTAACTGCAGGGGAAATGCCACCGCGAGCCCACAGTGCGCGTGGCTAGTTCACGTGGGACCGACGTCGGGATTATGCAGGGGGACCGTGCTTCCCGGGGCCACGACAAGCTCAAGCGGCATTAGATTGTTGCTTTGCGAACAGCTTGTCCTCGTTTTCGAATGCGCCGGGTCGGTTGGTGAGCTGAGCCTGCAGGGCAGAGCCTGCCCTACCCATCGTCGTAGCTGCGCCCTGCTGTTCTGTGGGGGCGGGCGGCGACACACTAAGCGACGTGCTTGGTGTTAGCACAGACTCCCTGAAACTCCGACTGCTACCACCCCAACTAGATGTATGGATCCATTTGTTTTTCTTACCTTTCCAGTTGTGCTGTGTGTCTCTTGGGGCTCTTACTGAGCGCACACACGTCACATCTTCCCGATGTCTCTCCCAAGCTGGGGACGTGCCGCGCCCCGCGGTCTGCTTTGGCTGGTGCTAAGGAAACCGTGGCCTCTCCCTTTAAGTTAGTGAGTGCGTGGTCCGCCTTCTTCCGTGAGCCTGCTTGTAAGCGATGGCTTTGAGTGGGAAGGGCGTTTCTTACAGACAGCGTGCACCCAGCAGCTCACAGGGCACAGGTCTAGGGGCAGGACCATCTCTGTCTCCGTGGTTCCAAGGCCCGGAGGGCACAGCATGCACCAGAGGATCGTCCTTGAGTCCTGAAGCCTGGCGGGGTTTGCCCTGCTAGGTTTGGACCTCCTTGAGGCCCCTGACCCCTTCCTGCCCTTTCCACCATCTCCCTTTTGGGAAATGCCTAGCCTCTGACTGTCCACCATCGTATTTCAGAAGTAAGTCGTTTGCCTGGTGCAGCAGGCTCCCATCCAGACAGGACGTTTGCCTGGGACAAGCACCTTGAGTCTCAGCCACACTTGACGTAGATGATTCTTAAGTGAGAGTTGGGATTTAGAGTTGATGCCGGAATAGGTTAAGACATTCGGGCTTTTGGAAAGGGGGTGAATGTGTTTTGCATGTAAGAAGGACATGAATTTGGGGGGCACAGTGGGAGGCAGGGAGTTAGGGACTGATTTGGGTCCCCTGCCCTAAATTCCAGAAAGTGGCCATGTGTGTGGAAATAGGACTATAAGTGAGGCTGCCAGGGTGGCCCTAACGCAGTCTGACTGGTGTCCTGTAAGCAAAGAAGATGGGGACGTACCGAGCGACACCAGGGGTCTGTGCTCACAGAGGAGAAGCACGGAAAGAAGGTGACCATCTGTAAGCCAAGGACAGAGGCCTCAGAGGAACCTAGATCTGACAACACCTTAATCTTGAACTTCCAGCGTCAGGAATTGCGAGAAAACAGATTTCTGTCGTTAAGCCACCCAGTCTGTGGTGTCTTGCTGCAGCAGCCCTAGCGGACGGACACACCTTCTTTGTGAAAAACACTCCATGGGGTTTTCCTTGGGTGTGATGTATCAGTTTTGATGGGACTGAATTCGGTAGGTGGGCGCCTGGAGGACAGACGGGCACGTGCACGTGAGCGCGCGTGCGCCTCGCGTCAGCTTCAGGGTCTCATGGGAGTGAGGACCCGCCTCCTAGGGTCAGACAGACGCGGCTCTGCGGCGTTTTACTTGCACGGCACATCTGTTAGATTTTATTTTCCCAACACCCCTGCCTGTTCCTTCCTCTCTCAACGGACATGGGGTTGTTGTGAGAAGTATCTGGGACCAAGAGGAGGTTTTATTGCGTTCAGTTTTAGATTTAAACATCTTCTCTGTTTATTTTGGGACAGTCCCATATTTGACCACTGTCTGTCATCTTCCGGAATCATGGTTCATAATGAAAATCTCAGGCCCATGTTTCCCACAGCACACTGCTACCTTCTGCTCCTGTCAGGTGCCCTCCTGGCAGCTCCTGGCGGGAAGCCATCGTAGTGACTGCACAGACCCGGTGTGGGCACCAGCTGGCGGGAGCCGGCCTGTGTTGGGGGAGCTGAGTTCCCGGAGCTTAGGCTGAGACTCCCAGCACTGCATGGAAGCTTCTCAGGCAAATGGCTTTTCCATAAATGTAAACAGTTTGAGGTTTTAAATTTGCAAACTTAATTATTTTCATAGACCTCGAGGATTGAGTCCTAGTCTGTTTGGGAGGGACAATAAGGAGTTCAACAGGAGCCTCGTGGACATTTTTAAAAGGTGACACTGAACGTGTGTACAGGCCAGTTTGTTTGCTGCCTATGCCGACACGGGAAGCCCACACGTGTACTCCTCCTTGTGCACGAGATTGCACTCCACGTTGCGGTGAGGGGAGGGCCCTCAGGGTCTGTGATGGCTGTCCTGTACACACTGCTGTGCCATGCAACGTGACGTCCCCGCCGCCATGAACTGCAGCTTTTCAGCGTGTTACCCGTGCAGTGGCTCGTGTCGTTGAAACTACACTTCAAACGCAGTTTTTAATTTCCCTCTTTTCCTAAAACCTCTCTGCCTCCCGTATTTTCAGTCTCACGAGGTCGGACAACTAAGTTCATGAACTCGTCCTAGAAAACGTGACACACCTTACTGCTGAGTGTCACCACAGCCACCTTCCAAGTCCTCCCCCCGAGGGGCCGTGCACCGACACCAGCGCCTGGTCCACCCTTCAGAGCAATTTTGGAACTCTTTTCTGGAACGGCCAACAGAGCTGTCGTCCCCAAAATGTGACAATTAATTTCATGAACTGCCACCATGCGCTTACCTCGGCAGCTCTGTACAGGGAGCTCTGTAAGATGTCATGACCTTGGCAAGGTCACGACGACAGCTCCAGCAGCCATTCCAGAAAAAGGTTCCAGAACTTCCCTGAAGGGTGGACTGGGCACTGGCGTCGGTGCACAGCTCCCCAAGGGGAGGACTTGGAAGATGACCGCGATGACACTCAGCAGTGAGGGACGCAGCACTAGGACGAGTCTGAGACCGTCATTGTCCGACCTCGTGCCGGAGCTGTCAGAACTTCCCCGTTCGCCAGGGCGGTCTCCCATCCGTCTGTGCCCGTCCGGGTCCCCAGGGCCACCTCAGCTCTCCTCGGCCCTCTGTACCTCTCGCCTGAGCTGTGACGGTTCCCTCAGCCCATGACCTTTTCACCTTCACAGCTTTGTGTCTCCACGCTGTTCAGGGGCTCTTGGACGTCTGGTGGTGGTGGTGCTGGTTTTATCCGGCCCTCGACGCCCACAGTCTGGCCCCCGTCTGTCTCTTCCACGTCGCCCCAGTGCCCTCACCTCACGCCCCAACCGCCCCGACACCCCCCTCTTGCCGAGGTCTGCGCCGGGCCCTCTCGGAGCTCCGTGCGCCCGCGCGTGTCCTCAGCCGGGGCCCCTTCCCTGCTCCGTCTCTCAGACGAGCTCCTGTTCAGCTCCCGGATCCGAGCCGGTGTCGTGTCTGCCTCGGTCACGGCCCTCACGGCCCTGCGGTGTGGCTCTGCTCCGTGTCTTGTGTCTAACCCGGACGGGTCTTTGGGGCAAGGATCAAACCCCGGCCCTCAGGAAGGGTTGGCTCAGTGCCTGGGGAAGGTCCAAGACCCTGCAAGTTAGAAACAGACTCACCCCAACCCGACAGCAGCGGGGGGCCGCCTCGTGTTTCCCAACAGAATCTCGGCGGCCGGACGAGCAGGCCTGAGGCCCACAGCCCAACGCACCGAACTCAGGGCGGGTCTAGGAGGGCGGATGCGGCCCTCGGGCCGGGACGTGGTGCAAGATGAAGATCCCGTCTGTGGGCGGGCGTGTGAGTGTGAGACTGGCCGTGCGGGGAACATTCCGCCCGAGTGGGAGGGCGGGTCGCCGCCCCAGCTCTGCAGGTCCCCGCGTTGGCCTCGTTCTCAGGACGCGTCCGGTACTCTCTGACGGTTTCCCAGTTCCTGATCGTTCAGACGCGGGAAGGTCCCCTTAGGAGGCGTCTCGGTTGCATTTTCTTAGCTCATTGAGGCGTAATTGACAGAGTCGTGCTGTGGTGACGTGCGCGGCGTGCTGACGTGACGTTTGCGGCGTGCTGACGTGTGCGGCGTGCTGTGCTGACGTGCGCGGCGTGCTGTGGTGCTGACGACGTGCGCGGCGTGCTGACGTGCGCGGCGTGCTGACGTGCGCGGCGTGCTGACGTGCGCGGCGTGCTGACGTGCGCGGCGTGCTGACGTGCGCGGCGTGCTGACAGGACACGCACACGCCTCAGTGAGCGATTGCCACCAAGCTGACGCGTCCGCCACCTCCCATCTCCCGCGGCTCCCGCTTCCTCCGTGCACGGCTCCGGCTCCGCCCTCCTAGCGAACCTGTAGGCCGGACGGGAGTCCCTGCGGGAGTCGCCGTGGTTTGCGTCAGACTCTCGGGGCGTCATCTTGTGTCTGAAAGTCGGGTCCCTCGCCCCTCCCCCACTTCCAGTCCTGCAGCTACCACGGTGCCCGCCGCTGTGCGAGTCCGCGCTTGGTTTCCGGGTTCCACGTGCAGGTGCTGCCGTGGGTCCCCGCCCCTCTGGGCCCGGCTCGCGGCACGTAGCACAGGCCCTTCCGGTCCCCCGCGTGGTGGCACCGTCATTTCCTTAGCAACGGCCGGTGACCCCCAGCCCCGTGCCGCCAGGGCGGTGTCTCTGACGTCCCTCCCCTTGGTTTTCCAGCTTCAGCACGAGCTAGAGAAAGGCGAGCGGGACACGGCCGAGCTGCAGGAGTTCGCCAACGCCGTCCTGCAGCAGATCGCTGACCACTGCCCGGACATCCTGGAGCAGGTGGTGAACGCGCTGGAGGAGTCGTGCTGACGCCGCGGCGGGGACCCGCTCCGGCCGCCCACGCACGCCGCCCGCTCCCCGAGCCCTGCTGTCTGCGTCAGTCGTGGCCCCCGGCCTCCCTGCTCCGGGGGCGTCTCTGCCCTCACTGCCCCCACGTCCGGAGTCTCCGTGGAGAGCAGACATCCGGCCCGCAGCGGAGCCCTCGCAGCGCGGACGCCTGTCCGAGACGTGAGCGCCGCGCCGGGCACCAGTGAGCTCAGCGTGCCAGAGCAGGCTCCCCGCAGCCTCATGTCACACAGGTGCTTTCTCTTAAAGGGTCAAAAAGGAGACCCCTCAAGATGGTGTCAGGAGAAGGCGGGGCACAGAGGACAGGGACAGAGGGGGCCCGCCCCTTGCTTGCTTGCTTGTCACCGGACTGATCGGCCAGGGGCTGCCGTGCTGGCTCAGCGACCCCACGCCCCCGCCCTCCGCCCTCCGGCCTGGCTCACCCATTCCCAGCCCTCCCGGACGTGCAGGCGGTCCCCACGGTCCCCCTTGTTGAAGGTCTGTGACCTTACCCCAAATGTGTCAGGTCAGTTCTCTGTCACTGAAGGGGAAGAGGCACTGTTGTCACCACCCACTTCTGTGGGAGACACGGTCCCCTGGACCCACTCCTGGTCCCAGGGGCACAGACGGCGCCCCACCCTCCCAGCCCTGCCCCCCGCCCCAGCGTGTCCCCGAACCTCCCACCAGCGGCGCCTGTGCCTCCCGCGCCCGCTGCTGCCCCAGCCCGCCCTCCGAGGACACGTCCGACACTCGTCCTGGGAACGAGGGAGGGCGGGTGTCGGCGCAGCCAGAGCCCCACTTCCCCTTCTGCCTCTGCTCTTTCCTGACAAGTTCAAGAACCTTATTGAGACCAACATCCGCTTAGGATCTCAAGGGCGGAATTGTGTCCCGGCAAAGCCCCCAGATGCTCACGGAAACGTCCACACGCTCGTCTTGCAAGGGCGACGGCGCCCGCCCCGTCTCACCTGCTGGGAACAAACGGGGACGACTCGGACCGTCTGCACCGACACAACAGGGAAAGGGAAACGCCTTCTGACAAGCGCCAAGGGCCAGAGGTCACGGCAGGCCGGGGGGTGGGGGTGGCTCAGAGGCTCCGGGCCCCGCGGCCGCGGCCCCACCACGAGTGCCTTGGGTCCCCCAGCCTGGCCCGGCAGCAGGAAAGGGACGTCACAGGCCCTCGTGTGGGGGCGGTGGGTCAGCCCGAGGGGGGTGACATCCCTGCCGCCTGTTGCTGAGTTGGGCCCAGGGGCTGAGCTGCACGTGGGGCGGGAGCTCCGGGGCGTCCGGCACGAGGCAGGCTGAAGGTGGACGTGCTCCGAAAGTCAGTCACCGTGCTGCCCAGCAGGGTGAACACTGGGCCGATACGTCGCCCCTGCCGGGACTTGTGATCCTGAACAGCAGCTGGCCCTGCACGCGGTCGGGGCGGCCCCGCCGCGCTCGTGGGAGACGAGGCCGTCCGTCTGCATGCCATTTACGAAGAGGGAGACACGGTGGTGGCGGAAGATGGTCACAGCGGAGGCACCGCCCAGCCCGGCTGACGGGCGTCTCCGGGGAGCGGACGCCACACCACCCTGATCGGAGATAGGGCGGGCCATGGGGGCATCCGAGCCGCACGGAGAGGGCTGTGCTGCCACGGGGTCGTGCGTGCGGCCCGACGGCTCCCTGCGCCAAGAGGCAGGCTCGGGAGGCGGGGGGCTACAGAAACGGCAGCTGTTGTGGGGTCCGCTGTACCCCCAAATGAGAAGAGTCTGCTCCCCTCCGAGAAAGCCCGGCTTTTCCCATCCGCACGGCCGTGAGGTGGGCCCAGAAGGCCTCGGGGCGCGTTTCCTCAGCTTCTCCGTGCAGAGTGCAAACAGGCGCCCGGACGACGCCCCAGCACACTACGCGCCCCTGGTCCCCGGGGCTCGGGACCAGGCATGAGGCCGTGCACGGACGCCCTCTGCCCGGGACTGGCCCTGAGTCGCCCCGGCCCCACTCGGACCGCCCCCGCGTCTTCCTGGCCTCCCCGTCTCAGCCCTCCAGGGCCGGCGGGCCCCCCACCCCATCTTACCAGACGGCGTCTTTCCCAGAAAAGCCTCTCAGGAGTCACCTTTGTCACCTCTCAGTCATGAATGGATGGGTTTGGGGGCCGGGGTCACATCTCTCCTTGTCTGCAGGACCCCACCGGCTGGGTCAGTGGTTCTGCCAGTGGCTGTCAACCTGAGGGCGCCCCGCTTAGAGGCTGCGGTGGGGGACGGTGTTTTCTTCACACGTCTGTGCCTGTGTGGGACTCGGGCAGCTGCACGTCACAAAGCAAAATGTTGACCCCAACGTGGCCGGTCCCCACGAAGGCCTTGGCCTTTCGAGGGGCGTCTTCCCCGAGTGTGGACGGCAGCGGTCACAGCCAGGCAGGCTCTGAGAAGGGAAGCACGAAACGCGGCCTGAGGCCCCCTGACGGCCCCCAGCGCCCCCAGCGAGCAGATGGCATCGGCCGCCCTGCACAGTCTCCCGCCCCGCCCTCGCCCAGGGCCGCCCCCCGCAGCCCCGACGGCCCCGCTGATGTGCAAGGTCACGTGTCCAGCCGTCCCAAGTCCTGCTGTCAAACCGTGTCCCCGGGAGAAGCTGTCACGCGTCCCTTCTCAAGGGTTTGCGGGGACTCAGCTCGCAGACGTCTCACCGAGATGCTTTGGGGGAGGGGGTGGGCAGGGGGCAGGTAGTGGCTGCGGTCGCTCGTGGTCGGTGACCTCCGCGCCGTTCGTTTATTTATTGCATTGCCCACGTGCCCCGTAGCCAGCCCCGGGCATCCCAGGGCTGGAGCAGGAGAACCGCACTCACCTGCCCTCACGCAGGGAGCCGAGGCTGGCCACCCTCCGCAGGCCTGCAGCCCGGGCCCTGGGTCCCGCGGACTTGGACCCCACCGTCCAGCACGGCTCTTGCTCACTCAGCACGTGACTCTCGGCACCCGCTTCCTGCCGCTCCCCCCACGCACCCTCATGGCCGTCCTCTGGACTCGTGCTCCCGAGAAGACGTCACCTGTCTGGTCTCTGAACCGTCGCGGGGTGTCTGGTTGGTTGTCCCTCCCCCCTCGGCTGGTCTGGAAACTGATGGTGGATGAGCGTGAGCTCTGGCTGACGTTCGATGGGGAACGGGACCTGCGTCTATAGGACAGGGGCCGCGTGCGCCGTTTCTGGTGCTCAGAGTAACCCACAGAGTTCAGCTCGTTCGCGGAGCCAGCACTGCTACACGTCACACCGGGACGTGGCATCCCGTCACCCGCATGCTTTGCAGGGTTTCACAAGGTCCCTCAACTAGGACCAAAGGTCTGTGGCCTTGCAGTGTCCCTGCAGGTTGCCTGTAACGTTCACCAGGCTCTTCGGTTTCATTGGCAAGTCTGTCTGCCCCTTAACACCGAAAGGTCTGTCCCCCAAATCAAGTCACCCTAAGGGGACAAGAAAAGTGGGCAGAATCCACCCTGGGGCTCACGACTAAAGAAGTGCAACATGACTGTCACCCCCACACCCCTGTCCCAGGCACAGAGTTCTCGACTTGAGAGCTGCAAGAAGGTGGACACCGTCTGAAACAGGAAGGACTTTAAGTGGGTGGTGACGTGTTCAGGACTAGGAGGAACGACCTCTGACCTTGTCCATTACTGTCTGAAGATCTCGGTTCTTTCTGTGTCCCTCAGAGTAGTGGGAAGGCAGGCGGGCCCCGGTGTCAGCCGCGGCCATGTGACACGGCGCTTCCTGCCAATCCAGGTCAGTTTGGTCTCCCTGGAGGAGCTCACTGGCTCGTGCACCCCTCAGAGTGAGAAGAGGAAGTCACCCCGACGTTCTCGTCCCGCCCTTGTGAATGGCCAGGACCCGCATCTGGGTGTGATGCGGGCGAGTCCTGCTCACCTTGGCGGCCCCTGCCCTCCTGTCTGACCCCAGGACCGAAGCGCAGCCCTTGGCGACGCTCCCACGGCGGCCTGCCCCCGGGTCCCCGCGGGCCTCCCAGCGCCCTGCCCGCCCGTCGGCTTCGGAGCTGCAGGAGGGAGGCGGGCAGGCGCCGTGCCCCGCGGAGCCCCGGCCACCCCCGTCACTGCCAGCCGCCGGGCTTCCGGGACAGTGACGGGACCCATTCAGAGAAGTGTTTTAAGGGAATCGGAGTTTCCCCCTCGTGAACGAGGGGAACATTTGGGCAAGAAAAAGAAAAAAAACACAAATTACGAGGAAATCCTTCTGAACAAAATGGCTATTCACTCCTTTTAAGCAGAAACTGTTTCCAAACTTTTTAGTGTCAAAACTGTAACCAAGTGTCCCCGCTCTTCTCCGGTGTGTGTAGCGCGTGCTGTGACCCTGTCGTAGGTGCTCCTCTCCTGCTCGGGGGGCGGGGGGGCGGTCTTAGGGGCCGATGCGGGGGGAGCGGGTTCCTGTCCCCTCCCACCCCCTCTCGTGTCTCTGCTTGTCGATGTCGTCCGTGTGGCCCAGCGGCCTGGGGCAGTCACATTGTGTCCGTTGTGGAGAGTATTAAGATATTAAACTGTAGTTGTAGAACTAAAAAATCAAGAGCTGTGTTTTTAGAAGTACAAACCAATATCATGTTAAAGGAATTCAAGCTACGGGGCAGCCAGACTCCCCCACCCCACCCCCACGTGGGCGTAGGTGGCAGCTGGGCGGGCCCCCTGGGGGACACGCGGGCCACACGCCAGGGGGGTGGCTGCCAGGCTGAGGGACAGGAGTGGGCACCTGGGGCTCAGAGTCCCCGCCGTGCCAGTGCGTCCCTGTCCTCGGGGGACCCGTCACCACCCTCAGCCCGACGTCGGTGCCTGCTCAGTGTGCCTCGTGCTGTGTGGTCGCCCGGCCCCAGCCACAGACCCTCCTCCCTGCCACTCGGTGCTATCTCATCCAGTGACCCCTCAGGCGGGGGCCGGGCCCCGAGGCTGCCACCCACAGCGTGAGTCGCACTCAGCGCTGAGACCTTTCCCTCGAGGCTTTGGAGAGCCCAGGTCTCCCGGCCCAGGCTGCCTGTCCTGGTCCCTGGGACGCCGCGGTGAGGGGACCATGTGACCCAGCTGAAGGCCTGGGCCGTGACAGCAGCAGGGCACACGCCCATCCAGGCCTGCCCACCCACCTTGGGGCCCGCCAGGACCTCCGGCCCGCAGACATGGGGCTCCCGGGACCCCACCCCTCTGCTTCACGAAAGTGCTGTGTGGCGGCCAGGAGCTGGGGGCTGACTGCTTGTAGCTTGAGTTCCTTTCGGTGACAGTAGCAGCTGCAATGGTGGTGTCTGTGATGCAAATGCACCCGCTGCCTTCAAGTGTGCGCGTGCGTGCGAGTGTGCGACTGCGTGTGTGCGTGTGACTGCGCGTGTGCGTGTGTGACTGCGCGTGTGTGCATGCGTGTGCACGTGCGTGACTGACAGGACAAACGACACTACAAAGAAATTGTGTTACAGTCGACTTTGCCTTGATAATTATTGTAAACACTTTGTTCATTTGTTTTCTTTTTTATTCACAAACTAAATCCATCGGGAAATTACAAAGTTATTTAAAAACCGTGTGCGGCGTCCTTCTTTGAGTCACGTGCAGTTTGATCACCAGAGAGGAGTGGGCGGGGGGCAGCCGGCCCAGAGAGGGCCGTCCTGGGGTGCGCGGCCCGGAGGGCGGGGAGGCCCCGACAGCACCCCGTGCCCGGCAGGCCTGGCTGGGCGACGGCAGTGGGGGTGGGGGTGTCTCTGGTCCCCCCAGCTCTGGATTGGCAGCCCCCCACTCACCCTTCAGAACCCCCACCTCCCTTCTGCTTCCTTACGTCCTGGACCCCAAGCCTCGTTCCCCATTTCGGGGAGACGTGCTCAGAGCTCACAGTGAGCGCCACTCCCGAGGCCCCAATTGTCAGGCGGGTCCCAGCTCGTCATACTCAGAACTGGGGTCCGAGCAGCACTAGCCGTGTCCTGAGGGGTCCATCACCAGAGCTGTGACCACCACGGCTGAAGGCAGCGGGGGGCCTGTGCTCGCACACCCCCAGCCCGGGTGCGTGTCTCGGGCGTGAGACTCTCCGGGGGCTCCTTCCATGAGGACTCGCTTCCTGTGTGTCTTCGTTTCCCTGTCAACCCCAGAAAGGAAGTGGCCCCCCGTCCCTGGGTGGCTCCCTGAGCGTCACCGCAGCCTCGGCAGCCAGGCACAGGGGCACCGGGAGGTGGCGCCGGCCACAGGACTGCCAGCTGACATTGCTCACTGCATCACGAGGCGGGAGCGGTCCAGTGTCACCAGCGGGGCACACGTGTCCCCCTGCGTGGGCCACAAGCAGCCGTGTCTGCAGAGCGCGGTCGGGTCGCCCCGGTCGGCCGCCCCAGGGGTCCCTCCCGCACCTCCCCCACCATCTGCCTATTCACTCCGCGGTGGACCGGCGCCCAGCGGCAGGCCAGGCCGTGGGGTCCAAGGGAAACAGGCCGCAGCCGAGAATTCCGTTCGTGGACTTGGCCGCTTCTCCCAGCCGGGAAGAGACGGCCGTGGCTGGCGCGGAGGGGACGCACTCGGTGGCCCTGGGCGTGAGCGAGAATTCTGAGGAAGCGGGTTCGAGGCCCACGCGCTTGCCCGGACGTCCTGGTCAGCCCTGCATTCCCCCAGCCCCCGGCTGCCCTGTCATCCCTCCGTAGGATGACGTGCCTCTGGGTCACGGCCACAGGCCACAGTGAGGGTGACAAGTGGTTCTGTTTTTCCTTTTACGAGTCCAATGCACAGAATGGCTTTCTTCCCAGCTGCAGTTTGCTTTAAAATAATGCAGCACGTGTGGTGGGGAGGGGACAAGGGACAGGATGGTGAGGAAAGAGGGCTGGCCCTGCGTCCATCGCTGCTGGCGCCACGGGGTGCCTCGTACTGTTCTTCACGGGACGTGGCTGGACACTGGACAACCCTCGTATGTTTGAACGTTTCCTGTTACATCGTTAGACCCTTCGATTGTACGTGCCCTCCCTCCCCCGCCCCCAAGGAAGCCCACACTCACAAACTGTCACCGCAGCACCTAGTTGGACAGTCACACCCCCCGGGTAACGGGGACCAGGCACACAGATGACCATGGCACGGCCACGTTCGGTTCTCACCATACTTTTATCTCCTGCCATCTGCCGGGCGATGCTGCGAGGTGGATACTGTCATCCCCAGAGAGGCACAGGCAGGCGTGGCTGCACACCTGTCCCAAGGTCCCCAAGGTCGCGCAGCTCTGCGGGGCGGGGCTGCGGTATAACCCCGCCCTGTGTCCTGTGTCCCCGCCCCTCCAGGGGCCCTCGCCCAGGGGCGGAGACCAATCCCAACCAGAGGTGGGCAGGGGCGCAGACCAGCGGGCGGGCTCATCCGGGACCAGGCCTGACCTTGCCCTGGAGCTGAGTTTCGCCAGCAAAGGAGCTTGAGGAGGCAGCGAGGCAGGAAAGGGCGGGAGGGGACCCGGGGCACGGCGGGCAGCAAGCAGTCCGGGGTCGCCAGGGCCGGGGCTGCTCGGCTAAGGGGCACAGGGGAAGGGCACGGTGGCCGCCACCTCGCCTCTGAGGACAGGGTGAGAGGTTGCCAGGGCCCTGGTCAGCGAGGCAGCTTGGGAGAGCGTCGCCCACCACAGCCACCACGAGAGGCTCATGGACAAGCCCCGGGGCGTGCCCACTCCGGACGTCTGTAGCTTCGCTGGCCCCCAGGGATGCCGGGGACGGTCACGAACAGGCCGCAGCCTGGAGGCCACGGCCCAGAAGCCATGGGCGAGGGGCTCAAACCCGGGTCAGTCCGTCTCGGAACCTTTGTCTCCTTGTCCTTCCGCCCACCCACGGCCCCATCGACAGCCCAAGCCAGGCGGGAGGCCAGTGACGTGTGACACCGAGGAGACGGCTGCCAGCTGCGGAGGGTTCCAGGCGCCCAGGGCCCCGGAGGGTGGGGTGGGGGCTTCGGAGGAAAGGGGGCAGTGCGCCCGCGTGTCCACCAGCTGTGCGGACACTGGTCACACCAGGGCTTCACGCCCTGTCAGGCTCTGGGCGCCATTTATGCCCCAGGACTGAGGCGATGACACATGACAAACGCTGTCTGTCCCCTTTTCGAGGCCGTCGGTAGGGAAGGAATGAGGCGCGAAGACCTGGTGGTCCCACGCCAGCCCTCCCTGTCCGCATGGACCGTGCCCTCGCTTGTCACCGGGGGCTCGGGGCAGCGGGGACGGTCACAGCCGCGCACGGTCCCCCTGCGATGCCCCAGGACAGCACGCCCCCACACGCCACACGGGGTCCCCTCAGCCGTGCTGGTGCCGGAGACATCCCGGAAGGAGAGCCGGTCCGTCGTGTCGGTGCTGCTTCCGCCCAGAAAAGCCAGCTCCGGCTCTGGTGGCATTCACGCCCCAGATGTGGGACCTGTGGGGCTCATCTCGCGCCCAATTTGGTGTTACGGGTGCTTTCGTCCTGAAGGGTTGTTGGAAAGGCGGCTTTGGGGGGCATGTGTTTGCAATGTGGACTTGGACTTGCGTGCACGTCTTCACGGGCTGGGGTCCCCGGGCTCCTCACTGTGCTGAGAGCACAACCCGGAAACGGGGACTTGGGGGGCCAGCCCCTCCCACCACCCCACCCCATCCCGCGTCGGTGGACAGCTCGTTCCGGGGGTGGACTGTCCTGAACCCGCCGACCGTTCAGCCAAAAGCCTGGGAAACGGGGCCACCCCCTTCGTGGACGGTCATCCCGGCTCTGATCGGAGCCTCCCCGCGGCTGTTTGCTGCCGTGCGTGCAGGAACCATGTACAGGTGGGGACGTGGAGGCCTGGACCAGGAAGTCCCCGGGGGCTCCCTGCTCCGCCCACATTCAGAAAGGCGCCATCTGCGGGCCCGGGGCCTTCCTGGGACCCTGGTCCCTGGTCCCCGGTCCCGGGCTGCAGTCCCCTCCCCACAGGAGAGGCGGATGCCAATGCTCACATCCCTTCTGCTTTAGGAAGAGAAGTGCAGAAGCCCACGTGCCGCCCCACAGCTGGGGGCCGCCTGCAGGGGGCTCCTGGGGGCGGGCTCCGCCTACCTGCCTGTCAGCCACGTGAGGAAAGGGATCGCAGGGGCCTGGAGCCCCGCACAGCTCCTTGGCCAGGACGCCACCTCGTGGGGCACGCGTACAAGCAGGCGCCACTCCCAGGCCCTCCAGGCCCACCCGCGGGGAGGGAAGCTCGTCACAGGCCTCCCAGGTGGCCCCGGTGACCCCAGCAGTGACCGCGTGCATCGAGCCCCCTGTCCCTGCACCCAAACCCTGTGTCTGCTCTCCTCACCACGTGGAGGCCCCTGAGGGCAAGGCATGTGCCTGTGACCCCTTCGGGGTCCCCCGCGGCACACGCGTGGGTCCCCCAAGTGCTGCGAACTGATGTGCTCCCTGTTTGGCCACCCCTGCGCCCCAGGAGACCCCTTCCCACCGTCACAGCCCAAGTCCCCGCAAATGTCTCGCCCGCCGGAGCATTAGCATGACATCCGTGCTGGACCCACCGTCCCTGGTGGCAGGAGCTGGACAAGAAGAGGCTGAGCACGAAGGACCTGTCGTGTGGGGTCCCGTCTCCCGCTGCCCCGGTCACGTTCCTCGTTTCCGGCAGGCCCAGGCGGAGGGGCCCTCGGGCTGCGTCCCCGGTGCACACAGCTGCGAGGGAGGCGGCGGTGTGAGGCTCTCACGTGACCTGCTCCTCCTCCCTCTGAGCCCAGCCGCGCTCAGGCCGTGTGGTGTCCTTGAACTTGCACTTCCTTCCAGGGACACCCGAGACTTCTCCTCGGGCTCCTTCCTGACCTCACTGGCCGTGGAGAGGGAGCGGCACGTTGGGATCCAATGCCGGTGCTCCGTCCTCACAGGGAGGGCTTCCCGCGGAGGGGTCGCGGGCGCCGGGGAACTTGCCGGGGGCTGAAATGCAGCCAGCGTTTCTGAAGGTTCCTCCCTCCCTCTGAGTGTGTGTGCAGGTGCGTGTGTACGCGGGTGCGTGCGTGTACGCGTGTCCGTGCGTGCGTGTGTGCGCGTGTGCATGCGCATGTTTGTGTCCATTCATGTATGTGTGTGTTCGCGCATGTGCGTGCGTGCACGTGCGTGCGTGCGCGTGCGTGTTGCATACAGCCACACAACCTCTGCTCTCACACACACACACTCACACACACACACACACACACACGCGCGCGCGCTTTGGCCCCTTGCGAGGGGCCTCCATGTTCCGAAGGAAATGAGTAAAAGCTTCAACATTCTTGTTTCCCCCAGAGCCTTGCAGGGAAGGTGCTAAGAGCACGAGATTTAAATCACAAACTTCATTAAAAGCGGAGCAGCGCAGTGCGTGGCTCTCGCCAACGGGGACGGCCCTCAGGGTGAAGCTGCACTGCGCGAATTGTGCAGGGGGACGGGCGCGCTGGGCCTGGGGGCGGGGCCAACGAGCCGAGGGGCGGGGCCAACGAGCCGAGGGCGGGGCCAACGAGCTCAAGAGGGCGGGGTGAGGGAGGAGCAACGAGCAACGACCTTGACTTGGCTGCCACCCCCCCCAGCCAGGATGGCGGTGCAGGAGCCCAGGAGAGGCCTCACACTCCTGGGGGGTGTTTTATTATCAGCGATTGGGGTGACCTTGGTGCACAATTCTACCTGCACCGTCTGTGTGTTGCACTGTGTGCTCACCGCCCAGAGTCAGTTCTTCTGTCACCTTGCTGTCACCTTGTGTTTGACTCCCCCTCCCTCCTCTCCCACCCCTCCCCCTTAGGCTCTGGGTGAGTAGTGATTCCTTTTTCTACTACTTTCTTAACAAATGGGGCCTCACGTCTGCCTGAAGGACTCCTGGCGAGGTAGGGCAGCGTCCATGCCAGCGAGCCCCAGCACTGCCCACTGAGCGTGTGGGGGCCAGCCGGGGAGAAAGGTCCCCATCTGTCACCCGCCAGGCCCCGCTCCTCTCCACCCCGCTCGAGGACAACACTCTGCTGCCCCAGCGTCTCCCAGGGCACAGAAGCAACAGTGTAACTCAGGATGGGGCGGGAGTGTGGACGGCCACCCAGAGAGCTTCCCTGGTGCCGAGGGACCGTGTTCAGCCCCGCCCCGTGCCCTCATCACTGAGACCTGGGCCCCGCTCCCGGCCGCGGTCATTTTTGACTCCTGAGAGCATGTCTGCAGCGCTTGGCTGTCCTGGTCTGACATGAGCGTGCTGAGGACAGGAGCTCGTCCCAGACTTGCACGCCTGGGACAGGAGCCGTGCATCCCTGAGCTGTCCCCGTGGAGGACCTGAGGACACAGCGGTGTCAGCAGGAGTGGAGGGCAGGTCCGTCAGCGGGCACGGCGCCCTGCTGACCTTGTCCTGGGGCTGAACGAGGCAGGAGACGCACTGACCCTTCCTGTCTTAGGACACTGCTGGTTTTACCATCAGGCGTTAAAGGTCATCAGCGCGACGTGGGACAGGTTGCACACGTTCACAGCCCTAGCTCTGAGGCCTGGGCCTGTCGGGAGCTGGTCTAATCCCCCGGGAACAACGTCCCCTCTGCCCGTGTTTGCAGGCGTCTCTGTAAACAGCCGTTAAATGCTCTTCACTGGACGGGCATCTCCAAACCAGGGCTGCGGATAGCCGCTCCTCTGAGCTCTTCCTCCCAAGACGGAGAGGAGGGGTGCGTGCTAGGAGTTCCGGCCCCCTGAGTTCCAGCCCCCTGAGTTCCGGGCCCCCTGAGCTCCGGGCCCCCTGAGTTCCGGCCCCCTGAGTTCCGGGCCCCCTGAGTTCCGGGCCCCCTGAGTTCCGGGCCCCCTGAGTTCCGGGCCCCCTGAGCTCCGGCCCCCTGAGTTCCGGCTCCCTGCACACACAGGGAGGGACAGTGGCCAGCCTTCGGAAGGAAGGCAAGTCTGACACGGGCGACAGCGTGCAGACACCCTGCGGAGCGACGAAGCCACGCCAAGAGACCAGCGTCTTAGGGTTCCTCTTGCAGGAGGGCCCTCCAGCGGGCCAAGTCGTACAGACGGAGGGTGGGAGGGGGAGCCCGGGGCCGCGGGGCGGGAGGTAGTGTTCAGTGGGGACAGACTTTCACTTTGGGAAGAGGAGAAAGTTCTGGAAGTGGGCGGTGGTGATGGTTGTGCAACCTCGTGAAGGTACCGAGCGCCACTGGCTTACACACTTAACGGTGCTGCAGCTGGTTGGTCCCTTTTATGTTCGGCGAATTTCATCCCAACAGAAAACTTGATTAAAAAACAACAAATACCGACGGAAGACGGGGGTTTGCGCTGGGGACGAGAAGGTCGCGGGCGTAGATTGTGGCGATGGCCCTCCCACGTGGGGACTGGGTTCAGCGCCCCGCCGTGGACACGTACAAACAGTTCGGACGATCGTGTCATGCGATGCCTTTCCCACCGCAGTGAAAAGACGATTTTTAAGTTGGAAGGCAACTCGCACGCCCAGCCCTGGCCGTCGTGGGCTCTGCTGCGGTCCTTGCCGTGCCCTAGTCCAGAGGGGACAGGATGACCCTGTCCCTGCGCGGGGGGGTCCCCTTGGCTGCACGCGGCTGACCCCCCCCCCCCAAGGCGGCCCGTTCCGTGGGAGAGCTGCCTGTAATGTCAGAACGTTTTTCTTTGTAGATGCATCATCGAGGAGAACCGGAAAGGGCCTAAACGTAATCCTGTCCCGTCCTCCTTCTAAACAGAATGAGGTCCAGAAATGCCAAGCGACATGGTCCAGCTCCCACGGCCACCTGGTGGCAGCCCCAAGACCCCTGGTCCCCAGCCCAGGGCTCCGTCCAGCTGGGCACGCGGGGCCTCTGAGCAGCGGCCACCTGGGCCCCGCTGAATCGGACACGGGCTGGGGACGTCTCCCTCCGGCCCGTGCTCTCCTGCCTCGGCTCCGACACTGTGCCCCCTGCCACTGTCCCCAGGCAGTGACAAGACTGTCTTCCCCAAGCTTAAACCAAGAGTTAGTCAACGCGAGGCCAGACAGGGGCTGAGCCTGGATCCCGCCCCCCAGCCCTTCCCACTCAGCAAGTGTCATTCAGTAGCAAAAATCAGTGCGTTCTAGTACCCCCCCACCACATGGACACCCCAGGGAGACCGCCGATGGACACGGTACCTCGTTTTATTGAATAAGCTCTTGTCATCTGCGGAGGTGGCAGAAGGCTGCGTCACAGCTTCCAGGCTGTCACGTTCACTCGGACTAGAACTGCCGGTGACAACACGTGCCGATGGGAACCTTGGGGACCCGGTGGGGAGTCGCTCCATCCCCACTGGGGAGCTGGAAACTGTACCTGCTGCCTACCTGCACCCCAAATTCAGTTACCGTTCCTGACAAAAATGCCAACACAGCGGACTTTTCCGTTACCCAGAACTCACGCAGCCGACCCCCCCGAAAATCAAAGAAAGGACTCGGCGTTTCTCGGCGTGGCTGCCGGTTAGCGGGGAGCCTGCGGTGTCCGTGGACAGCCGGCGTGGCCCCCGATACGGCGGAGGAGAAGCCACAGCTTTCAAATCTGACGTCACGACTCCCCTGCTGCCGGAGCTGGGGGCCAAGACCGCACAGGAGTCCGCGTTCACACTGTCACTCCGCGCAGGAGCCAACGGCACAGGCTCTGCCTGACGCGTCGGCGTGAACGCGGGGTGACCGCTAACGGAAGGACACGTGCGCGTGCCCGCCCCGCCTGCCCCCCACGTGGCCCTCTGCACCCCAACCCCCGCGGGCAACCGGGCAGGGAGGAGAGGGGTCTCGTTTCCTGAACTGGAGCCCGCTCCTCGTGTTTAATTCTCTCTTTGCAAAGTGTGTCCGGAAGCCCTCCCTGAGCGTCCTCTGACTTTGCCGTGCTGGAGGGTAACGTGCGTTTTCGTTTCCTGGTTTCCATGTTGGAGTTCGAACCTGCAGAGCAGATGTTGCCAAACGTTTTCCGTAAAGAGCCAGACGGCAGGTGTCTGCGTCACGGTCAGGGTCGTGGGCTGTCTGTCACTCAGGAGCTCACTTGCTCTACGGTCGCTGTGGAAGTCTTCATAATTCCTCTGACAAGCAGCCCCACATTTCTATCTTGTACCGCAACGGCTGCGGCCGGCTGACCTGGGGCCCGCCTGTGCCCAAGCCGCCGTAGGTACCCAAATTCGCGGGCACCGGCGGACCAGAGCGGTAATTTCACGTCATTTTTCACATGCTGGGAAGTAGGGTCCTTTTGGAAAACATGGCGTTTGGGTCACGTAGCAACGTGGAAGCCGCCGTTAGCTTGCAGGCCGTACAGAAGCAGGCGCGGGCCTCGACTCGGCCCCCGAGGGGGTAGTTTGCCGGCGCGTCCCGATCGCCGGCCCGGTAAAGGTCCGGCTCGGGGCGCGAGAACCCGGGACGGGCCATCTGGTTAGAAATGCAAACCTGACGGGCGCCCAGCGGACGCTCCGCTGACGGCACCCACGGGGACCGGGACGTCCGGACCAACGCGGTCTCCGGGTGCCCGAGCGTTTCTCTCACAAATAGGCCTCGTCACGACACGGTGCCACACCGTACACTCCGTGTTGCCTCATGTTAATATTGAAGCACAGTGATTGCAAGCAGATCAAGACAAAGTCATTGCACCACAGGCCTGTGATCAGGACAGCTTTGTGGACGCCGCGTGCAATTCGGGGAAGCAGCAGTCAATGAACTCTGCCCTTCCTGAACTTCAAGCAACTTAGAGAAACCCCCACACGCACCCCCGACACGGTTCCAGGAGGGTAGACGTCACACTGGGCCCTCAGGACCTGATGACGCAGCCGGGACAGGCCCAGGAGCCGTGGACGTGGGCGGTTTGGGCTCCGCGTCCGTAGGTGATGCCTGCCTGCAGCTCTCGTGGACGATGAACGCACGTCCGCCTGCTTCGAGGCCCCATCAAAGTCGGGCTCTGCAGATGCGCAGCTGCGTGACGTGCTGAGATTTCATTTTATTTTATTTTATTTTTTTTGTACGTGGGTGGCTCCCCGGCTGGGAATCAGACCCGGGCCGCAGCGCTGACAGCGCCAGTGCCGAAGCCTTAAGCCGCTACACCACCAGGGAGCTCCCTGAGATTTTATTTTAATGTTTATTTGAAGTGTCACTTTGTCGACGCGTTGCCACTTGCTTGAGAGTGCGAGGACCCTTCAATTCACGGGGACTTAGGTAAGGGCGGGGGGCTTGTTTCTGAGACTGTGGTCACTTCAGCAGGCAGAGCAAACGTTAGGCCATTTATTCCATTTGCTCCGAAAGAGGACAGGCGTGCAGGTCAGTCTGGGTGTGGGACACGACTCCACCCCTTCGAAGGGGCCTCAGCCTCCTTGTCTGTGAAGCGGAGTGACACGTGCTTCTCCGGGGCCACCAGGACCAGAGTACGGTGGTCCCCGCAGAGCGGCCGGCTCAGGGGGCAGGCTCCCTGTCGCTCACCCCTTCCTGCCTGTGTCTTCACAAGAGCTGCGTGGGGTTTATTTCCAGTCTTTTCACTATTTACTTTTAATGATTATAGATTCACAGGAAGTTACGGAAATAGTACAGAGACGTCCCTGTCCCTGTCACCCAGAGCCTGCCAACAGTCACGTCCTACGTAATGAATCAGATCCAGGAAGCTGACGCAGACCTTATTCAGATGTCACCGTTGTACTCAAATGTGTGCATGTGCGTGTGCATGCGTGTGCGTGCGTGTGCGCGTGCACATGCATGTGTTTGTGCATGTGTGCGTGTGTTTGCATGTGAGAGCATATGTGCATGTGTTTGTGCGTGCACATGTGTTTGCATGCGCATATATGTGAGTGCGTTTGCATGTGTGCATGTGTGCATGTGTGAGTACATGTACGCGCATGTTTGCGTGTACACACATGTGAGTGCATGTGCGCATGTGTGGGTGCACGTGTGCTTACACGTGCACATGTGTTTGCACGTGTACATGTGTGAGTGCATGTGTATGTGTTTGCACGTGTGAGTGCACGTGTTTGCACACATGTGTTTACATGTGTGCATTTGTGTGTGCATGTGAGTGCGTGCGCACGTGTGTGCGCATGTGCTTCTATGGGGGTGGTTCTATGCAGTTCCATCACGCGTGTAGATTCTTGTCAGTCAAGATACAGAACTGTTGTGTGGCCACAAAGGCCTCCCCGTGCCACCTGTACAGCCTCACCCCACTTCATTGGCAGCCACCGATCAGTTTCTCCATCTTTGTGACTTCGTCACCCCCAGACTGGGACATAAGTGGAATCGGGCAGCGTGTCACCCTTCGAGACTGGCTTTCCTCAGCAGAATGCTTTGGGGGTCCCCACCGTGGAGTGTATCAATAGTGGGTTCCGCTCTCTCGCTGGGTAACACTGCGTGGAAGGGACGTGCCACGTCTGTTTGTTTTGAGTGTTCACTGGTTTTTCCTCATTTTTGGCAATTACAGCTGGAGCTGCTAGGAGCGTCCGCGTGCGGGTCCGTGCGTGAGCGTGAGTTTCCGTGTCCCCAGGTGCACGACTGCCGATTGTACCTAAGTGTCATGTTTCGTTCTTAAAAGAGACGGCCACGCGCTTTCCCACAGGGACTACGTGTTACGTCCCCACGGGCGACGCTGAGACGCCCGGTTCCTCCACGTCCTTGCCAGCCCTGGGCACTGTCACTCTCTGCCTTTTAGTCGTTCTGATAGTTGTGTAGTGACAGCTCGCTGTGGCTTTAACTTGCATTTCCCGGCTGGTTAATGACAAACACGTTCATGGTGGCACCACACGTGACGTGTAGGTTGAGGCGCCTTTCTTTTTGAGGTTCGTAGTTTCAGTCGACGGAGAGCCAGCGTCGGCAGGGCCATGTGTTCAAAGGCGGGTTCCCTTCCTGCACCGAGTCCCCTGCCCCCCGGTCCGTGCGGGGCCCCGGCGGGCCTGTCCCTGGCCTCTCTGCTCCGCCGTGGAGTCCGTTTCCATGTCAGGTACAAGACTTCCTCCACCTTCTTCTGCCAAACTGGGAACATTTGAGGCCCTGCTCCCCCGGGTGTCACCCTGGGCTGAGACAAGCACAGGAAATGTCAGTAGAAACGGGGGATCTGGGAAATGTTTTAGGGACCTGAAGGAAGGTGCTTTTTATTCTTCTACAAAAATGGGTGGACACGTTCTCTCTCTTCTTCTGTTGTTATTGTTACTGTTACTGTTACTGTTACTGTTATTGTTATTGTTACTGTTATTGTTATTGTTATTGTTCCTGTTACTGTTATTGTTATTGTTACTGTTATTGTTACTGTTATTGTTATTGTTCCTGTTACTGTTATTGTTACTGTTACTGTTATTGTTATTGTTATTGTTCCTGTTACTGTTATTGTTACTGTTACTGTTATTGTTATTGTTATTGTTCCTGTTACTGTTATTGTTATTGTTACTGTTATTGTTATTGTTATTGTTATTGTTCCTGTTACTGTTATTGTTATTGTTACTGTTA
>PVJL010000646.1:0-12901 GCA_004026885.1 Lyroderma lyra
TTCTAAAGGACACACTGAAACATGGGAAATTAGTAACAAAATTACAAAGACTTTATTGCAAACGCGACAGGCGTTCCATTACGCCTCTGACGCAGGGAGTGCGCCTCGTTTCCGCTGTCGCTCACCTCGCACTGCACCCGCTGGGCCTGCGCACCGCAGTGTCCTCCCCAGGAGTGGCGGGGGCCCTTCCCACTGAGGAGGCCATAGTGACGCTCCCGGAGACGGAGACGGCCGTGGGCGCGGGGCCCCACTGGGTGAACCTGCTATCACCAGGGAGGAGGGGGACCGAGCTCAGCAAGGGCTTACACACCGAGACGCGATCGCCGTGCAGAAGCTGCGCTCGCTGTCACGTGCTGCTTTGCAATCTGCTTCGCAGGCAGCTGAAGTCATCCACGATTTTCTCACCACGGAACTGCACGAGCACTAAGAGTTACGTCGTATACAAGTGGGAGCACGGTGAGGCCCCCGTCGGTGGAGAAACAAACCCACACTGACAAAATATGGTACACGAGGTTAGCCAAATGTCAACGCAACTGTCCCCCAGTTTGTACCTTGTACAGAGAAATGGCCACACAGCCACTTTAGCTGTGCGTCTGCAACGCTTGCTGTGAGAACACCCACATCCCTCTGTATCCTCCTGGTCCCTCTGTATCCTCCTGGTGGCTCAGCATTCGGCCTGGGAAGCCACACTGGGTCTCCAGCCATCACTCACTCACTGAGCTTGGGCACAGCTTTTGATTAACCTGCCCACACGTCACATTCCTCATGTGTGACCGGGATCATTCAGAGAGACGACATACGAAGTCCTTGGCATCTGGTCTGGCATGGGGAGTCCGTACAAGTTAGCTGTGGTTATCACTGCTATTTTTATCACCAATCGGCCTTCCGAGGGGGTCGTTAGTGTGTATCGGATCTGCAGAGTCGAAATGAGTCCTCCCCGCAGTTTTTCAGGCGACAAGGGAAGGTCTGGGAAGCAAGGACCCTGGGGCAGGCAGCTGAGCTGGGGGCCGGGCAGCGGCGGGGCTGGTCTATGCGGCCCCTCCCTCCAGGACACTGACACTTTATAGTTCATCTGTTTGTCCCTAAAGACATAAATCCAAGATTATCAAACTAAAGTCACGCTTCGCTCCTCTGTCTTGAGTGGTAGTTCTACCCTTATCTATGCTCTTCAGCCCCCACAAAGAACACGTAGGTCCCCACGGAGCTGGCGACATGCTCCAAGGTTGATCTTTGGCACCACCCCTGTGGGCAGCCTGGGAGTCGGACAGGTGGGAAAGAGCCCAGTGGTCCTGCCCACCCGCTGGGCACCCCGGGTTTGTGTTTAAACTTCTCTGGCCTCAGTGTCATCATCTGTAAAATGGACATTCCGGCTTGTGACAAGAATTAGTCGAAGGACATGATCAAGCACTGAAGCCAGTGACTGGCTTCTGAGAAGGGCTCAACATATTACAGCCAAAGAAAGGAGGTGCTGGGCCATGTGTGTCCGCGGGCCAGGCAGGAGACCATCCAGCCCGTGCGTGGGACGTGGCACAGCCACAGCTGGCCCAGGCTCGAGACACACCAGGCTGGAGTCAGGTTGGGGTGGGAGGGCAGTGGCTGGAAAGCAGAGCTCAGATGCAAGTCAGTGCTCATAAATTTTGTCCCAAACTCTGCCGAGGCTCGGCTCTCCTGACAGAGGTAGCCGAGCCCCTTCATGCCCCAGAGCCTGTCTTTGGGGAGAGGGAAATTGTGTCTGGGTCTGGACATGGGGCATTTGATAACCCAGCAGCTGGGTCCAAGCTTTAGACAGGCACCTCAGGGAGGAGAAGCTCTGAGTGACATGCAGCTCCTGGCCTTTTGGAATGTTCAGCTTATGTGGGGCGGTGGCCCTGAGGTCATCACTGTCGCTGGCACTGCTATTTCTGCACATTGTAGGACAGACGTCTTTCTCCCCAGGTTAGGTGTGGCCATGGCCTTGCTTCAGCCAGTAACATGGGAGCAGGAGGGACATGTAGCACTTCTGGGTACACACCTAAAGGTGATGCCACGTTGTTTTTTTTACACAACACCTGGCGACACTCAAATGAGACAATGGGCAGTTTCTCACCCAACCACGGCTGACTTTGGTACGAGAACTTCTCTTTGCCTGTAACGTTCCCCACTGAGCGTGGGGGTTTATTGGTTCCTGCAGCACAACTGAGCCTGCCCTGAGAAGCTACTGAGACAAAGTCAGTGCGTGGGAGAGGGGCAGAGAGATACCCGAGGGTAGGAGCATGCCTAAGACACTGAGAGCTGGGGAAGCACTGCTGGGCGGTGGGGGGCAGGCTGGACCTGGAGGGTGCTGAGGACCTGGGCAGACAGGCTGGAGGTGCGAGTGGGTGCAGGACTGAGGTGTCTGAGAGTACTTGTCCTTCTTCCATAGGCTGGATGCACGTGAGGCAAGTTCAGCTCAGATGCAATGTCATCTCACCATGACTGGGGCTGAGTGCCAGGGGACCTGGTGTGACCAGGAGGCAGGGGACAGGTCACGGGGCCTCATCTGTCCGGATTCATCTCCCTTCCTACAGGAAGGTGTAAATGATACCTTGTGCTGTTGTTACTATTTCCGAATGCAAAGCCTTTCCTCGGTGTATTTGGGACTCAGTAAGAGACACTGCTATCCACCCTAAGGGCCCAGCAGTAGATGATTGGATACAAATGTGGTACATACACACAATGGAATATTACTCGGCCATAAATAAGAATAAAATCTTGCCATCTGCAACAACATGGATGGACCTAGAGGGTATTGTGCTAAGAGAAATAAGTCTGAGAAAGACAAATACCATATGATTTCATTTATATGTGGAATCCAAAATACCAAATAAATGAACAAACAGAAACAAACTCATGGATACAGAGAACAAACTGATGGTTACCAGATGAGGGGAGAGTTGGGGGGATGGGTGAAAAGGGGGAGGGATTAAGTACAAATCGGTAGTTACAAATTAGTCAGGTGGATGTGAAGTCCCGCACAGGGAATACAGTCAACGATATTGTCATAATTATGGACGGTGTCAGGCAGGTACTAGACTCATCGGGGGATCACTTCGTAAAGTATGTAAAAGCCTAGCCACTAGACTGTACACCTGAAACTAATATAATACTGTAGGTCAACTGTAATTGAAAACTAAATTAAAAAGAAACATTTTCAAAAGGACGAAAAGAAATCCTGCTATGAATGATCAGATGTGCCTGCCGGGGGCACACGGACACACACGGACGTGAAATGCCAGGCAATCCATGTCCAGAGCAGCCCGACACCACCCAGGAATGTCAGGAGCGGGCGGGTGGCGTGTGCTCAGCCCGCAGCCCCAGGCGCACAGCATGTCACTGAGGACGTTCCGGGGGAGACGGGCGCCGTGTGTGGGGGCAGGCCCTGTGCGGAGGTTACGAGACGTGACCTCGCAGACATGACCTCGCAGACGGCTGGGCAGGCCGGTGGCTGCAGGCGGGCGATGGAGGAGCCCGGTCAGCACCCACGGTCACTGCTGCGCTGCCCCCGCCGGCTCCGTCCCTCTCTGCGTCACAGGGAGTGGGACTCCCCACCCAGTCCGCTCACGCCCAGCAGGACTGGCTTCCATGTGGGGTATTTTCGACGGGAAACCGTGGCAGTCAAAAGAAAGGAAAAGAACTTCCACAGAAAACATGAAAAAGAGGGTTCTTGGCATGTGGGAACACGGATAAAGGGTTCTGTCCGCCTGAGACAGAGGTTTGATGTGATGTTTCTGGGACAGAAACCACTCGACTGACCTCATGCAGTCCTTCAAAGGGTCAGAATCAGACGGAAAAAGCATCGACACCCCCCCAAATGTCGTGCTCAATCTTATGCACGCTGTCTCCTTCCTCCTCACAAGATATATTTATAAACTCTGAAAAGTAATTTCAGGGGGAAAAATGTGGCCTTAACCCAGTTTTGTAACGATGAAAGTGTTTCGTTTCTCCCTTGCGGATGACTTTTAAGTCGGTGTGGCGTTGTTTACACAGGCTGACAAACACAACTCCTCAAGGCCAAAGTCCCTCAGGGGTCACACGGGTTGCTCGGAGTGGACACTCTAAGAAAGGGGCTCGCTGGCTGGGGGCGCGCCCAGGTACTCCGCCAGGGCCCCTCCCCACTGCTGCCGACCGGTTGTGAGGCTCTACCTGCGGGGTCACCCAGACCACGCACCGGGGTTCAGAGCGCCCCCTGCCACCTGTCTGACTGTCTGTCTGTCTGTCTGCACTACCTGCTCTGCAGGTCAGTCTCATGGGCTGGACCAGGCAGCGACAGTGGAGAGCCCGGCCCCTTTGATGCTGTGAGAACAGGGCCCAGAGGCCTTTTGGCAGGTTTGGGTAAGAAACGCAGTGCCCAGGGATGCCTGCCTGTCTGGGAGGCAAGGGCTGGAAGCCTGATGTCTGCTGGAACGAAGATCAACGGCTGCTGTGCCCATTTGTGCAGTGAAGGGCCCCACGTGCCGGATCCCACGAAGCAGTGCCATCAAGGTCTGGAGGAGATGGAGCCTCCCTCATAACTCGTCCAGGTGCTGGGTGCGATCCACCCCCATGCATGAACTACATCATCCCACATATGTTCCTTGAGCACCTACTACGTGCTGATGCTGGGGATAAAGGAATGGGGTCACACAGCCCTCGTTCCCACAGAGCACATAGCCCAGGCCTCACCAATGACCGAACCCCTGAGATTAGGACCTTAGTCCACCCTATAGGAAGGGGAGAAGCAAGACCATGATGTGGGAGTGAGCGTGGCTGTCCCACCTCAGTACTAAAGACAACAGCTTACTTGTCCAAAACGCACATGCCACTGAGTAGCAGGAGGCTGCCCCACCAAGGCGTTTGCAGCCACTGGTCCTCTCAGGAACCTTTCTCATGGCCCTGCCTGACCCAGGCTCTGGGCAGCAGCTCTTAAAGGGATTTAGAGGGCTCCCAGCCCTGGGACCCACAGGTCCCCACCAGTGGGAGCAGGAAGGGGCCACCATGAAGCAACAGAGGGACTCTATAAAGGAAAACCACTTACCCAAAGCTGGACTGCCTCTAAGAAAGACGTCTGTAACTTGACTAGGCCCAGTGTTCCCACTACTCTTTTTAAGGGGCAAAAGTTGAGAATCATGGTCAAGCACAGACTTGGGTTTTCATGACAGGTGTTTTGCCACACATCCTAGTCCAACATTTAACTGCACCCACCCACCTTTCAGTCATGTGCTAAGGGCCTATGAGGTGCCAGGCATGATCTCAATGATGCTGAACCAGAGGGAGGCTGCCCTGACCCTTGCAGTCCAGAAGTCACACACACGCAACCCCAGATATAATTACTAAACCCCCACGGAAGGGACAAGAGCATGTACCTGTAAGCCAACCGAAGGCCAGCCCCAGGGTGTGACAGGGAGCCTGCACAGCTGAGTGGGCGGCCGGGAGTCCTGTTCTGGGACGGGCTGTGCACTTGGGAACTGTCACAGAGGCAGGTCATGGCTATATAATTTTGCCTTCCTGAGTCCCTTTCAGTACCTCACATAAATATGTGGTTGACTGGCCTAGAAACCAGGGCCTTCAACATTCTATCTTCTCAGTGACCAGTTCTTTGAAGGACGTGGGGCTTGCCTCAGGAAAGGTAATTTCCAGGGGAAAGAGTTGCAGTGGCAGAAGTTACCCCAAAGGAAGACTCCAGATCATCATCTTGCCTATCACTTTCCATCCTCTCACAGCCCCATCTGGTCCTGCCCCCTGGGGAATTTTAACCATTAGCCCATCACTTCACACCTTCTGAACTGGGAGTGCTTACAGAGAACTTACAACCTCTCTTACCCAGTCCTTCCTGACAGGTAGGAATGAGCCAGGCTGACAGCTGCCACCAACACAAACCCACTCTGGCTAACTGAGCACAAAGAGAACCTGAGTGTACCTGAGGGACAGGCACTGAGTCTGCAGAACAAACAGGAAGTTTGTTCCACAGCCAGGGAATGCCAGCAAGTCCCACAGCTCCAAGGACGCTACCCTCCTGACAACCTGTCCTTATCCCACGTGCTCCAGATCCCAAGTACTGGGAGGAGTGTTGAATTGGCCAAAGTTAGGCCATGGGCCTGCTTGGCACACTGGGGGCAGGAAAAGCAGGTGGTGGTGCAAGGCAGGCACACAAAGGGCAACTGTGGTGGAAATAAGAAAGGGGACATCGGGTAGGCTGGATGCTGGGTAATCCCCACCCCTCCCCAGAGAAAAGCTCTCAAGAAATGTGCAGGATACATGGGAAGAAAAGACACTTGAGAACATCAAAAGACAAGCCTGATCAATGGATAAAACTACTACCCACCTTGGAAAATTAGTAATACCTTCCCTACATTAATAGAGTCATTGTCATCCCAAACAAGACCTCCAGAGGTTTGCAAGAAGAGACTGATTCAAAAGTTCACATGAAAAACAAAATAGGGAGTTCCCTGGTGGTGTAGTGGCTAGGTTTCAGTGCTCTCAGTGCTGCGGCCTGGGTTCAAATCCCAGCCAGGGAACTATCCCACAAACAAACAAACAAACAAACAAACAAAATGCAGAATGGTCACAACAATCTTGAAAAAAAAGGAAAATAAAACAATAGCAATTAGAGTTCCATAAACAAAAAGACTGATGACAGAGAGAATGCAGTGTGCCCACGGGCCATCGCTGCAGGTGGTGGAGAGACCAGTCTCAGCTGGGTCCAGGGGGAAGGAAACAAAGTCAGAGTTATATGTACTGTATCACTAAAATATGAAATTTCAGGGGGGTTAAAGATTTTTAAAAATTGTAGGGTTCTATGCATAAAAGAAGATATACTTAAAACGCTGGCATAGGGAAGGGCTCTAAAAATAAATACAGAAACCCAAGGCTGACCATTCTGACTTCTAACTACAATTGCACATCAGCAGCTAGAAGGCTCCCAGAGAAGTAAAACACCTTCATAAAGATATGCATGCAGACATGGGTGGCTACTTTGTTCATCCCAGCCCCTCAGTGATGAGAGCTCAGGCACTCAAAGATCATCGATGTGCAGCACTATTCACACGAGGTAATACCACTTGGCAATAAAAAGGAAATTACCGATCACTGCGACATGGTTCTCAAAAATACTGTGCTGAGCAAAACAGAAACCATGTAAAGCACAAGGTACTGTGTGATCCCATTCAAACAATCCATAAAAACCAATTTATGGAGGGAAAAATAAGGAGAGGTCACTCTTGGGGGCAGGAAGGGAGGTAAGGAGCATGAGAGAACTTTCTGAAGTGAAAGTCATGGGGGTGTTTGGTCGACAGCTGTATCCTTGCTCAAAAGTTAGCAAATGCACATTCTGAACCTGTATGTTTTATTTGCATATAAATTTCATCTCAAAAATAAATTTTTAAAAATAAAAAACAAATGAATTCTAAATGATATGCGTGAAGTAGTTGGAATACAGATATTGATGACTACGATTTACTTTGAAATGCATCACAAAGAAAGATGGATTAGTGGGTGGGATGATAGGTAACAAAGCAGGTATAGTGAAATGTAATATGGACAGTAGTCTGGGCAGTAGGTGTGGTGCCCTCTGTAAAATCCTTCAACATTTCTGCATGCTTGCAAACCTTCATAATAAAACGTTAGGGGAAAAAAGATAAGCAACAGTCTGAGAAATATTTCCAACATATTGAAATATTTTTACCCAGAATATATAGTGCTAACCATCACTAGAAGAAATGAAAAACCCAGTTGAAAATAATTGAATCTTCTGTATTAACTACATACACCCCAGAGAAAAGTCTGGAAAAATTCAACCTCCCACCCTGGAGAGGAAGTAGGCTGAGAGCCAGGACAACCTGAAGTATGATTTGAAATGATAAATGTACATGCTTACACACATACATATATATGTGTGCCTATATGTATATATAAAATTATATGTATGGCTATCCTAATTAAAGGAGAAGCACTCACAGATTACCACTTTAAAACAAAAGTCAGCTGGTCATTACTTCCCCAGTACTTACCTGAGTAAAAGTGGTGAGTTACACAATTACTAATGTAGGATTTTGTAGCCTGTATCCCGTCAGCCTTGAATTTCTGTTCACACAGAGGGGGTCAGTCTGGTTGGCAGCCCCTGGGCTCTGAGAAGGGACTGTGGACAAGCCCTTTCTAGAACCAAAGCAGACTGCCCACCTGTTGGGTTTTCCTTCAGCTGAGTGGGGTGAGATCAATGTGGTTCAGAGCTGGCTCCTGACCCTCACGCCAGGTACCAAATCCTATCTGACTTCATGGGCGGGCACTCTACATGGGTCGTCAGCCACTCCAGACCTCTAAAGAGTGTTTTGCTTTCTAAGCTGCACAGGGTTGTCCCCAAGTGAGAACTCTGAGAGCCTGCATGGGGGTCACCGATACCGTGACCAACACAGGGCAGGTGTGTAGGTATTTGAACACGTTAGCTATTCTGCCACCATCTTGTGGAACAAATCAAACTGCTCGCCAAAACTAGTTGAAAGTTTTATTTATATAAAATTAAGAACATAAAAGATTGAGTTTCTTAAAAATCTGCAAATATTTACAGCAGTATTGCACAATAAAGTGGCAATTACCCTGTCAAAATTCATCAGTGCAAAACACGTCGGCCAGGGGAATCGCAATACAAATGCTACATATGCTGGGTCCTGGGGACACGTGAGTGACGAGTCAGCACACACAGATCAGTGCTCTTTATAGTGAGTACCTGATGAGTTTCGATACAGTAACTAGTGGTCACAGGACCTGGACACTGAACCTAAGGAACTTCTAAAGGTTGGAGTTGCCTAATGCAAGTAGTCAAGTGACTTTGCCGGGAGCGTGAACATGCTTCTTGCATGAAATGCTGGACTGGCACACAAGCCACCCCAGCTGGTTTAGCGTCACATGTGGACAAATCCCAGGTGGATGCACACAGGCACCAGGCTAAATCAGCAGTGATGATAAAACCATCGACCTGGAACCGCAAGGAAGTCTCTCTACAGTGTCCATGTCTTAACACCCACCCCAGTGGGCCCCCCAGCCGCTTTCGCAGGCAATAGAGAAGCAGGACATCAACCTGGACAAACTGACGGAATGGTTTGGGGCCTGAGGCGCCGTACAATTAGCTCAAAGTACAGGAAGCCACAGGGTGGGTGGGGAAATATAGCCCACCAGTTGCCGACAGAGGTTAGAGGCACAAGGGGGTCCTGATGTCACTCTGGAAGCAGGAGCGGCCCCTCCCACCTGTCCCCTACCCTCAATAGTCTTGGGCAGCTCCTCTAGTAGGGGCATGTTTCTATTTCTCTCAATACTGAGTTGTCAGGGATAAATTTTCAATGGAAAAAAATCTGTCCCAACTGCTGATAATACATTTTTTAAAAAGACATGGCCTAGAGTTAACAGAATGTGCTTCTGTGAGAAGCTAGTTGTTTGGGAACAGTCAGTCAGTCACGGGGGTGCTTCTTGGAGAATCTTATAACCTGCTAGGACTATGGTCTCTCCTTGGGGTCTAAGCATGAGCTTCATCATAAGGACAGCAAAACCCAAGAATTTAAGCCCACTTGACCAGAAATACCAGGAACCGAAGTTGGAGGGCCACCCCAGGAAGACCACATTGGCTGCGGTGACCTGAGAGTCGCCACTTCAGAGTTAAAAATATTAACGGGATGGCAGAAGTGGGGGGTATCAGAGAGGTCAACACTTTAAGACATTAAATAAGCAGGAAATAAATATACAATATTTCTACAAGTTACAGCACTATGAACCAGTAGGACACATTACACAGAAAAAGAATCTACAATATTTACAATCCTTAATTCTGAAAAAGTTTAGTAAAAACAGTGATTTTTTTGCTCTTATGCTGTACAAAATTTTACAAGAAAGGTAAAGGAAACACAATTGCACACAGACATTTGGCTCAGTTGATAAGTAAAATGATCTAATCTAATAAATAGTAAAAATATGTACAATATTAAGAAGGGGAAGCAGGAGAAAGTTGTATTCGACTGTGACATTTTTTTTCTTAATCCAAAGAAATTTTACCTGGTTTCTCCACAACCAAAAAAAATCCCAAATCTTCACGAACTCATGTCTAGGCAGGAGTCTAGGTAACTGGAAGAATCACTCATGAAGTTATTTTGGGTGCATTTATTGCATTTCTGTGATAATCACAGTATACTTTCTACAAACCTCACAGGAGAAGAGGTGGCCAAGGCACAAAACCCGCATTAAGTCTTCCAAAAGGGAGCTAGTCATTTTTCTATAGGAAAATAAAAGAAAAAGTCAAAGGTATACCAGAGGAGGTATACTTTCTATAGGAGGCATCTTGATCATCAGATACGTACAGTACAGAGATGTGCGGTCATCTGAAGTCCTGGTGTAACACCCTGTTCTGAGGACAACTCAGATCTCCTACTTCCTCATGAGCCGCATCCACGGCCAGCTGCCAAGCCAGAGGTAAAGCGGTGCGCGGACGAGCCCTGGGCGCTGGGCCGCGCACCGTGCTCCCAGAAGCAGGGTAAAGTGCTCCAGTCTGAGGGACTGGCACATGAACATGGAGATCCTGGGAGGGGACGGGCCCAGAACCAAATACGTCTTTGGCATGTGTCCAGCAGGCCCACGGCTGCAATTCTACCGCCACCTTACAACCGTGTGGCCTTTATGACCCGGCAAGGGGTTCCAGACCTGTCAAGAACACAAGCTGGGATTCAACACAGCTTTAAAGATATTCAAGACCCCAAGAAGACATTTGGGGAAAAGGAAATTTTAAAAAGGGAAGAATATTTGGGATCAAATATCTCTACCTAAAGGAAGCGGTGTATATGATATATATATATATCATACACACACACACACACACACACACTCACATACAAACACATATACATATATATGTATACATATATATTTATATGAAACTATGAAGATACACATGAATGAACTTCTCCACTTAATTTAAGAATGAAAACGGTGGCCAAAAGCAAATATAATAGTTGTTGGCACTGACTCATTTGAAAAATCACTTAATTCTTTTAAAAAAGCTGTTTCATGATCTGACGTTGCAAAAACTGTAGGACTTACAGGGTTCACAGGATGGTATGCACCTCCCCTCCATCCCTGCTCCCTAGTTTGTCTCTCTCTGGCCTCCCTAGCTGTTTATCTACCTTTGAGATGGGGCCCCCACTCACTGCAACCCTTGCATGCTGGTGTGGAGGAAGAACTGGGAGCACACAGGGAGGCCTGACAAAATACCCAAATGTCCTAAGAGAAATGAACAAGACCTGTCAGAAGGGGCCACCTCAGACCTGTGCCTGGTGGAGTGGGATGTCTCTGCTGAAGGGAAAATTAAGCCTGCATTAACGTGGATATACGAGAGTGGGAAGCAATGCTGGGTGCAAAAGGCCAGATGAACTTAGCAGGACGAAAAGCCAGGATGCCTGGGAAAACAGCCTTCTAAAGCCTCCCCACAGCCTGTGCCAATTCCCGAGAGCTTGAGCCTGGACACCTGCAGCTCACCTCAGCCACTGGTGGGTGTGCTGGCCACTTGGGACCTCATGCTGAGTGTGCCCTGTGCTGAGTGGAAAGCCTGCAACCGGAAGAGGCAACAGTGCCGAAGGGCCTAATACTGTGTGTTACTACGGCTATTACCTTCTCAGAACCCCTGTAACATCAAGCCCACCAAACCACAGGAAAACCAGTACCAAGCATGTCCCAGTTAATAAGCTACCAGTGCACCAACAGAGCTGTGGTCGACAGGGGCAGCGCTCAGTCATGTTCTGACCTGCAGTCCCTGTCACGAAGATGCACTGGACCAAACCTGTGCAACAGCATCCAGACGGAGGAGAGGAGCATCACAAAGGGAGACCAGGAAAACACACGAAAGGAGACCAACGTTTTGCCACAGAAGCAACTGAATTTGAGGAGGAAGTAAATATTTACAACATGGGAGTGGCATATTAATACAGGCTGACAAAGGGCCCTTTGCCCCTCTAACCAGTTCCATTTCAAAAAAAACTTTTTTGGCATTAATGATGATTTTTAAAAAAGGTCAAAGAGGCAATGGCAAGGAGGGGCCACACCATACCTCTCCCCTTTAAAAATTATGTACAATAGCCTCTAAAAATAAACTAAGGCAGCTTCAGAAATTAGCTGGCTCAGTTTCCACTGCAGAGTTTATATAATCCTCTGAGAATAGGCAATAGGTTCTTAAAATTTTAGTATAAAAATCATTTGTTCGTTAAAAATTTACATTTCCTTTTTGAAAAAACATGTTCTTATTAAAGTACATGGGAAGAAACCACACCGCATGTAAACACCATTCTTCCATAAAATCCTGCTCCAGAGAACCGTGATTTGTACATTTCTGATCATCCTCTCGTTTACATTCCCAACAACCTCCATCAGAGACTGCCGTGTGGTGAGGAGCAGACGTGGTCAAGGCCACACGCAGCTCCGGGACGCCGGGACGCCTGCTGGCCGCTCTGGGAAAGGACCAGGCTGCGTGGCAATGGCGCCAGGCAGCTTGTCGGCTTGAACAAGTGACATGTCTGCACGCTTCTCGGCTCCTCACTGCCGCCTCCACACCAGACGGAGGATGTAACGTAACAGCCGCAGGATTGCCATCTGGGGGTAGGCTCCTGCTGCACGGTGATTATTCAGAAAGACCTGAAAGGACACGAGGAAAGCACCTTACTTTCTCAGCCCTCAGTGAAGTGCACAACCACCCCCTTTTAGTAACTACGGAAGGTACCCCTGATGAGCAATGAGCCCCCAGAGCCCCGTTCTCCCTGGGACAAGTGAAGGGCAGGCGTCCCACTTACCCTGCAAGAAAGATGTCAGCCACTCCATAAAGGGCAGGCCCACCCACCAACCTCCTCCCTCTTCAAAGGAACACAGAACAACCAAAATGACA